>NQII01009696.1:0-47049 GCA_002778355.1 Clitarchus hookeri | reverse complement strand
GTAAATAGACACCAGGGCTTTAAATTATGTAACCTATCGCTGTGGCATGAGATATGATACATCAGATTTTTGGAGATGATAAAAAAAACATTCTGTTACTTCTTCTATGTTTGTAGATTTTGTTGGCATTTTGCTATGTAATGCACTATCAAATAAGCCAATAAATTTTGCAAATTTTTTTGCCTCAAAAAGTTTTTTACTCTGTAATTGAGACAGGAATCGGAATCGAAGTAAGAACCGGAACCAAATTCCAAGAACAGAAATTGAACCGGAAATGAAACATTTATGGAATCGACCCATCCCTAATTTTGACTATATTTCTTACGGCTTATGTTTTACGTTATTAACATATTTGTTATACACAACCAGGGGTAGATTTTAAGGAATAATGCTGACTGTCGAACGAACAGGTAAAATGTAATGCTTGCCTGTCCGTAACTAATTTCACCTGTCCGATTCACGTAAAATATTTATCTTAATTTCAATACTGAAAATTTTTAAGNGCCTGTCCGTAACTAATTTCACCTGTCCGATTCACGTAAAATATTTATCTTAATTTCAATACTGAAAATTTTTAAGGAACTTATGTACAAGTTTTTATATAGCACACATAAGTTTCAAAATATAATGAATGACATACATAATTAAATGTCAATATTTTCTTCCATTAAAACCATGGATGTTATTCATCAGAACTTCCTGNAATGAATGACATACATAATTAAATGTCAATATTTTCTTCCATTAAAACCATGGATGTTATTCATCAGAACTTCCTGATGAATCACCATTAGTAACCTCCTCATGTTGCAGTCCAACAGCACACTTCTTGTATGGTGGCTGAAATGGCCGGTGCTTCCTCTCAGCACCATGAAACCATGGTTCAGTAGCGGGAGTGGGATCAAACTCGCCAATGCTACTTGAATCAAGCTGTATTTGCATAAGCAGATGCGAGCGTGTCGTCATTCAAGGAGTTACGCCAGTCTGTTTTTGTGGATTTCATCACTGAAAAACCTCTTTCACAATCTGCAGTGTGAGCGG
Source organism: Clitarchus hookeri (assembly GCA_002778355.1). Lineage (NCBI taxonomy): Eukaryota > Metazoa > Arthropoda > Insecta > Phasmatodea > Phasmatidae > Clitarchus > Clitarchus hookeri. Next base: position 46,008 of record NQII01009696.1, on the reverse strand, counting down.
GTAGTGACAGTACAAGATCCACAAGAGACAGAACATTAGCACATTTATTCCTACGTTTCATGTTAGTTTCAGTCCAAGAGGCTTTACAAACTGGGAGGTGATACTGATACACAGTACTTTTCAGAGATGCCCATTCAGGTTCAATCATTTCACAATTTGCATCATTTTCCACAAGGAAACGTGAGAAAAAAATGTATCAGCTTAACAATACTCTAGTCCCCAAAGTTTTGTTCATTGTTAGCTGGCCAGGTTTTGAAATTAAAAACTGTTGTTGCAGCAAGTAATGCAGAGATTTCAGTTATCTTTTCAGCAAGCCAAGACTCCAGACACTGAACAATGATATGTATCTACCTTCTTGGAACTTTTCAACTGTCTTCCATCAGGTTCAGTAGTTTTCATCCAAGAACTGGAATGAAAATCTTCACTGACCTTCAGTTTCTGCAGCATGCAAATAGTCTCCTGAACGGTTAAGTTGGTTTCAGCTACTGTCAAAGTGATCTCCTGGAAAGACTGTTACAAGTAAGTCAGCGCACAGAGCATGTCACAGAAAAGATGCAGATACTGCACCAACTCTAAACTTTCCAAAATGTCCTTAACTAATTTACAAGTTGAGATGGTTGATGCATCAGAGGGTGACTCTTTGCAGTAGATTTGTAGTTGGAATTATTCTGATTACATTTGTAACAGACGACTTCATGTGTGGAATCCATCAAGTTCCTCCAACTCGTGTAGGTCCATAAAATTGTATTTTGAGTGTTTCACAGGAGTTCTTTAGCATACTGCATGCACTGGACTATGATGGTAGAATGAGTACACTTTCTTTAGGAAAATGTCAATTCTTGAGTGTAATGGTAGTTTGATGAGTGCCGATTTTACAGCAAGTTGTAGACAGTGAGCCATACAATGAACAACAACTAAGTTTGGTTTGATGGTTTCTTGTAGTTTAGCTTGCACACCAAAACACAAACCACTCATCAGTGCAGCACCATCACTGGCAAAGCCTACCAAATGTTTCTTCACAGCCTCACTGTCATAGCCGCAATAATCAAACAGAACTGACAAAATTACATTGAAAATTTGAGTAGCATTAGGGCTGTCAACATGCCTGACTGCTAAAAAAATCAGCATGAATCACACCTTGAACAGCATTCCTTACATACACAATGACCTACTCGAGCACAGCACTGTAAGTTGACTCATCACACATGACAAAAAAATNTTTTTTTTTTTTTTTTTTTTTCAGATTTATTTCTCATATTTTACATTCGACATAAACTATTGCGCTCATGAATTTCTTACACTTTTTATCTGATAGATACTGTATGTGTTGCCAATGTCCAGGCCTTTCTTTTTGTAGAGTGCATGCTGCCAAACAAAGTCGGTGAAAGGTCGCCCATGTTTGGCCACTGCATGTAATGTGCGGGAAAGTATCTACGTTTTTGTCAGAGCCTCTTTGTTGATGCTCTGCAATGCCTTTTCTGCTTGAGATGTCCCAGATGTGGCCATCTGCGTGTTCTGTAAATCTTGACACTGTTTGTGGCAGTTGCTTACACAGCATGAGATGTCAAATTTTGTTTGCGAAAACTTGAACAGCCTTTCACTAATGCTGACTCTGTTGCTAGTTTTGGATAAATTTTACAAATTTTACAGTACAATTTTATTTTTTATTTTTTTCATCGTCAGATTGAACTCACTGAAATTGTGAAAGCCAGTTATTTACAAAGTCTCTTGAACGTACCTGTTTGTTATATATATTACCGCATTATTTTTTTTTTATTGTCTGTTTTCCTGTTATTTTCTGGCAGTTCAGAAGCGCCGCTAACAAATCGCCACCATATTGCTATAAAACAAACCTTCTAAATTGCACTACTAGTCACCGATGTAATAAATGACTGCCAATCACTACTGGAGACTAATTAGTGTGAGTTTTGTAGAGTATCAAATATTTTAATTTCGAAACACACAAACAGTGTGCATTCAATGTAAACAAACAGCACTGGGCCTGAAACAGAAATAAAAGCTGTGAGGGTTTCTGTTTGGGAACAGTCCAGTCAAATATACAACCAAGTACTTTAAAAACAAATATTTATGTGAAACCCAGTTTATTTACACAATGGAAGTGCTATTTGGCTATTTGCGTAGGTGTCCTCATGTTCATTTTGTGTACCACCCAGAATGTCAACACAACCTCACACAAGCAAAGTACTACAGTGGAATCGTGTTATAGCGATAGTCGACGATGGCAAAAAATAAATTATCGCTATAGTAAGTTATCGTTATAACACATTTTTTTTAAATGCCGTAAACTATGCGTATGAAGTGTATGCGACGGCCAGCAGACGCGCGCAACGTGTCTTCCTCCTCCTTTCTTCTTCCCCTCCCCCAAATTTTCGGGTTGCGGGATTGAGTTGGTTGCCTACCAATCAGCGCGCTACTTCAGTCCTTGTCTCTCTCTTTCACCTATCTCTTCTTCTCCTGTCTCTCCGCCTTTCATCCAACATTTTACAAACCTGTCACGTCTCAAAGCAGAGCTTCCACATTAAGTTTCCCCTCCACTCCCTTTCACATTCATGTTGCCGATCAATAAATTCCTCCAAAAGTTCTTTGTTTCTTTGTAAGGCAGAGGATAGCCAGCCTCTCAGGTTGAGAAGAAAGAGAGAGGCGACACTTTTTTTAGGGGTGACATTCCAACACGGTAAAAAAAAAACCAGCAAGTCGCGTAAAAGAAAAATAAACCTTTCATATTACAGCACATCACACTTTTTTTTTTCAATCTTTCTTTCTCAAAACTAATTATGGTTTTCAACTATTATTGAAAGAATAATAACTAAACAAACTTTAAAATCATTAATTACATGCCCTCAACATCTTTTCGCGAATTAAAATATTTTAAAACCAAGTTTCCAAACAAACTTTTACTCGCTCGGCAGAGTGACACACCCAGGAGGAAATAAGCGTAATTTAACCAAATCAACCCCTCAACATACAAAATAACATACTAGTAAACTTTCAATAGTATTTATAATTAAAACAGTAACTTAAAATCATTTGTGAAATCATTCTTTAAATAACAGTTACTTAAAATCATTGTTTATGGAAAACTAATTTTTAAATTTCAAAACTTTTCTTGGGTCACGCCTTTGCGATTTACGATATTTTTATAACAAACTCTGGCATTTAAAATCCATTTTTAATACTTTTAAACCTGCAATATTCAAAAAACCAGTTTTTGCACAACAAAAATCACAGATTATGAAATAACTTTTTTCAATTGCAAAACTGTTCCCGAGTCACGCCCTTACGATCTAAAACAACTTTATAACAAACTTTGGCATTTAAAATTCGTTTTTAATAATATGAAAAACCTGCAATATTCAAAATTCCCATTTAATTTAACAATTAAACTAAAGTAGTCGACCACCTAGACAGTACAGCATAAAAGGAGCGGCAGGCTGCTAGCATCTTGCCGCCACCATTCCGCTCCCCCTCTCTTCCCTTTTTCCAGCTTACCCCTCTTTTCTTGGCCTCGACTAGCACTACTCCCATTCATACCTCTCCCCTCCACTAAAATACCATCTTTCTTATCCCTCACAACACCCGCCCGCTCCCCTTACCAAAGCTCCGGCCAACGCGAAAGTCACCACACACAGACTAACAAAGGCTGGCTCGCACGTGGCAAGTGGGTGAATGTCACTTGCAACATGACGTGTTTAAACATTTTAAAAATACGAGTTTACAAATGTTCCTATCACTATAGCAAAAGGCTTCATTGACAGATTTTCGTTATAAACTAAGTTAAGTACCTTTCAAATGATAGGGAAAATGACGGTGCCTTTTAAAAACTATCGCAATAGCGGATGTGTCGCTATAGGCCATACTCGTTACAGCGCGGTTCCACTGTACATGTAATTTAAGGCTGCTCTACGTAAAATAACCTTGCCCAACCAAACGTCTGGTGCAGTTGTGAGTTGATGCGCGAGATTTAACAGATGAAAATAACATTGTCAAGTACACTGATATGCCTCGCTGAAATGAAGTGGTGAAACAAATTAAATTCCTCCTTACAGCACACTGTAAAAGTAATGGAATACATCTTTGTTTTGAAATTTACAGTCCGCCACTCCATCGTGATTATCATGTTTGGCTGAATTACAGGCTTTCTGTTCAAAATAAATATGGCATCTACAGTGTCGTTGCAACTGTGTTTACTAACAAACAAATGGCAGCAAATGATTTTCACAATGAAAACAAAACCTGCATATTTATGGAGATACATTACTTTAAAACCAAACTTGCTTATTTAAAGTGATTATGTTCAAAATTTAAAAGTTAAATGCTATGGAAAACAAAATAACTAAGTTAACATAGATACTTGCTGAAGACAAATGTATGCAGGTATAGTGGCGAGATAGCGGGAGTTACAGCTGAAGTCCTTCAACTACCAGCCGCTAACCATGCAAACTGCCCCATTTGGAGGGCGTGCAAGAAAATATATACTCTTGAAAGCCATGGCGAGCTAGGTGTGGCTGGAGCAGGCCGCATGGAGGGAGAAACCTCCTCTGATGTGCGGCCAGCATGCACATTCGGTGCCTGCCAGCCAGGGCAAGGCAAGTGAGGGGGTGGGTCCATCCACTCGAACTGGAGCGTGGCGTCATGCGGATTGCCAGCCTCTCAGGCGGCAAGGGCTTCACTCTACTTGTTGAATGGAGCAGTACAGAGGCAAAGTGAACCACGGCGCTTGACGCTACAGTGTGCTAGGGCGGGAGCACCAGAGGCTGAGGCTTGTGAATGTAACCTACAGTGCTCGAGTGTGCCAAGTATCTGAAGGGACTTTCAGTTTTATACTTAATACTGAAAAGNGCTTGTGAATGTAACCTACAGTGCTAGAGTGTGCCAAGTATCTGAAGGGACTTTCAGTTTTATACTTTATACTGAGCAACTATTTAAAAATATCACTTCTGTTGAGAATTGGAAATATCTACTTTAATTAAAAACTACTTTAAAGTGAAGTATTTTGTAATGAGATTTTACTGCACTGTGTGCATGATAATTGCAATATTATGGTACACGTGTTTTAACATTTTTGAAAGGATCCTTTAATTTCTGTTAAATATGAACGAAAAAACATTACCACAGTGTTATATTTTTAATTAAAAAATATGATTGTGTGAAGGTGGGCAAGTTGAGATTGAAGTAGAGCAGTGATGGAATGCAAAATGAAGACAAGAAAGGGAACACCTGGAGAAAATTCCCACATCATGGCAATACCCAGTTTACTGCCAGTATTATCTCTGAATATCTTTTTTGCTTTTATTTGCATATAACTATAAGACTTCTTATCTGTTGCAGTACAAACTACTGTTGGTATTTACATATGCTTACCATTTTATATTTGTTATGTGCTTTAGGAGAATGTGCAATTAAAATTTTGAGCCAAATTTTTTTCTTATAATAATTATTGTTCATGTTGTTCTGGGTCAACTTACCAAACTTATGTATGGTATTAATACAAATGTTTACATTCTACTAATATGAACCTTTCCTTGAAAATACCTATTTCCTGATTTTGTATGTAATAGCAGATAATTGCTGTACATCTAACAAGCACTTTTGATTCATTTAGAAATACATATTAATCATGTTGCTTTGTAGGAACCCATGCAGACCTGTTGATCACAGTTTTCCACAAGATCATTACAACTGGCCATCAAAGACTGCAGCCTCTTTTTGACTGTCTTCTTACTATTCTAGTCAATGGTAAGTTCATCTGTGGAGTTATGTGGGTAAGTGGCTAACATTTCTGTTGGTAATGTCGGCTCTGATTTTACAATTTTCTTAAACCTGTTTCAAACACTAGCAAATTGCTGAATTTAATACACATGTTCTGTGCTAATGTGACTGTTCTTGTGCAGTGTCCCCATACCTGAAGACACTGTCAATGGTTGCAAGCACCAAGCTCCTACATCTGCTTGAAGCTTTCAGTACGCCGTGGTTTCTTTTTTCATCCCCCACCAACCACCACTTGGTTTTCTTCCTGCTTGAAATATTTAATAACATCATTCAGTACCAGTTTGACGGTGAGTTGAAGGAAATGGTTCCTCATAAAAATTTTGTTCAGGGCATATGTTTTTTATGAATTTTTTTTTCCAGTAGATCCCCAATTTTANTAATAACATCATTCAGTACCAGTTTGACGGTGAGTTGAAGGAAATGGTTCCTCATAAAAATTTTGTTCAGGGCATATATGTTTTTTATGAATTTTTTTTTCCAGTAGATCCCCAATTTTGCACTTTTCTTGGGACAAATGTAAAATGGTGCAAATGAAGAGAAATGTCCAATCTTGAAGACTATCTTGAGAAGTTAGTTAATGTAGATTAATCGGCTGTACAGATAATAGTTTAATTTTTTAAGCTGCCAAAGCATATATCTAATAAGTTTTAAGCACTGTTTAATGTTTAGGTCAGTTTTTGTAGTATTGTAAAGAAATTTTACCAACTTCAATGATAAGTTTTCAACTACTGTCTGTAAACAATAACTGTTAGCTTTTGTTTACTTTAATTACCCCAGTGAAAATGTATATTTTATTTAGAACTATTTATCACACTAATATATTTATCTCATTTGGCATATATACTTGTGTATAGCAAGCCATTTTTTTCCCCCAAAATAAAGTTAAAAGTTATATGGAGTGCTCTCTTGACATATATTACTGCGCAGGAATTAGTTACACATGTGTGAAAGCTTATCGTCAGCACTAAAGGAAATGTTTAAAATGCCCTCCATCACCACGAACACATGCATCAACCCGCCGTTGCATGGACTCCTGAATGCGTTGATGAATCCTTGGAGTATTAGTGATTGTTTCACAGCCGACCACAATACGGTTACAATGGGTGTCTACATTATCCACTCCGGTTGCATACACAAGTGCCCTTTAAATGTCCCCACTAATAAAAGTATTCATATCAAGGCTCCTCAGGGGCCAAGGTATTGGGCCACCTCTACCTATCCAGTGGCTACCAAACATTTAATTCAGTCACCGACAAGCACGGACAGAGAAATGAGTAGGAGCTCCATCATGCATGAAGTACATGTTTTGTTGTATGTGTAACGGGTAGAGACCTGAAAAAATAGCATTTGCGATAAAATTAAAAATAACGCAAATTTTTGCATTTTAGTACAAATAAAGCAATTTTTCCTGTTTTTACTTCAAATCTACACCGACCTTTACTTGAAACTAAACCTATATTCGCGGAATGAGTGTTACACAATGATCTGTTTTGCTGCTTTGCTAACTAAGTATGGCAAAAAAAAACGTACATCGACACGCAATGAATGTTTATATCATGTATTGTGGTTGAGGTTAGGAATACTCGTCGCACTGTTTACCAAACGTCCGCCGTCTTCGTTGCAGTAACTAGTTATTTTTGCGTGTTAAAAATTTCTAATGTCTAATGCTGGATTTACAATACCACGACGAACATGCTCCGACAATCGGACACGACATGTCCATCCGACAATGTCGGCCACCAAAATGTGTTCAGTGTTTACAATAGTCAGACAGTTCCCATCCGACAAGCGTATCGTAGCTGTCTGCAAATCTTCAAATGGCCAGTAATGTGCTATACTTTCTCGTTGGAATGCATATAAATCACAACATATTGTACACTATTTTGTTGTGAAAACAGTTGAAAGCTATCTAAATATACTATCTACATCATTATTTATTTCTGTCACATCAACAACCAGGCATCTTTCTTTTACACAATAATCAGTATATATCTGTAACATATTTTTAGAGTAAAATTTCCCACAGCAGGGACATATGCACAACATTTTGTTTTGTAAGGTTGTGTTTATGTTATTATTTATACTGCCCAGTGAGTCCGACTACGACAAAAGTAGAAATATAATCTACTTTTATCGGCCGGTCGGAGCCGTGATTTTGTCGGGGTGACCTTGCTTCTGATTGGCTGTTGAAATATTTATGTCGAGAGTCGGGGCATTGTAAATCCAGCATAAGTGTCAATAATTCGTGGATAACATTTTGTAGCTTTCTTTGAATGATACACCTGTTCCATCATTTTTTTCACGTGCAGAGTTCAAAAATATAATAATCACCAAACAAAGGTGTTACTGTTAAGGTAGCGGGAATTATTAACGGCTTTGACGCTTGACGACCATAGAATACACGCGGCTAGAGAATATTTGACAGGAAATAAGTATGTAAATTAGCTCAGGAGTTACGATGAAATTTTTATCACTGCTGCAGAGACCTGAAAATTTAGCAAACTCTGAATTTTCACATAAAAAACTAAAAATTACTATTTTTGAGAATTCTAGCTGTAATTCACGAATTGTACAAAATCCTGTAGTGTTTTTGCAAATTATTGTTTTATATCACATAGTTACTTCTTATGACGTATTTGGTGTTTTTTTGCATATCCGAATACGAATGCATGCAGAGCTGGTCAGTAGATTTCTTCAATTTATCACCATAAACGAAAACATGTTTTACTTTCCATAACATGTGTTTACGGCCATAAATAACATGAGCGCAAGTGATGATGCATTACTTTGGGTTAAAATTCTAGTGCACGGCCCTGCTAAAGTTTCTTTGTTCACTAGGAAACCCCGCCGTTGTAGTGTTCACGTCTACTAAGCACCACATTATCTATGGAATTCGCGCCAACTAGCTCACTGAGTTTGTCTACATTCATAGCATCTTCACGTTTTATCCAACAATTATTTATTTTTTACAAAGCGGCACGGTGGTTAAAAATGTGTTTTTATGCATTTATTCATATAGAATATTTTTGTAAATTGAATTATCATGTATTTTAATCTTGTATTCTTCCAGCTAACTGTATTTTTTATCATACATATTCTCTGTAAATATGTGCAGTAAAAGAATACACATTTTGAACAAACAAAAGTTTTGTTAGCGGGCCTAACGAAAAAATATGTTGTTGAAAGTTCAGATAGTTAAAAATATAAAGGTAGATTTCTCTAAAAAAAATTTCTGTTCGTACAAGGCACTTTTATTATTTTTTTACAGTGCTATTATGATTGTGTATAAATTGTTTACATTAGTCTCTTCATGAAACAGTATGCCCTTGCCAGTGCATTGTGTCCACTGTTCCAGGTGTCGGACATAAATATTTTTTGAATAACACTGCCAATTTCANTTACAAAGCGGCACGGTGGTTAAAAATGTGTTTTTATGCATTTATTCATATAGAATATTTTTGTAAATTGAATTATTATGTATTTTAATCTTGTATTCTTCCAGCTAACTGTATTTTTTATCATACATATTCTCTGTAAATATGTGTGGTAAAAAATGACACATTTTGAACAAACAAAAGTTTTGTTAGCGGCCTAACGAAAAAAATCTGTTGTTTAAAGTTCAGATAGTTAAAAATATAAAGGTAGATTTCTCTATAAAAAAAAAATTCTGTTCGTACAAGGCACTTTTATTATTTTTTTACAGTGCTATTATGATTGTGTATAAATTGTTTACATTAGTCTCTTCATGAAACAGTAAGCCCTTGCCAGTGCATTGTGTCCACTGTTCCAGGTGTCGGACATAAATATTTTTTGAATAACACTGCCAATTTCANTGCCCTTGCCAGTGCATTGTGTCCACTGTTCCAGGTGTCGGACATAAATATTTTTTGAATAACACTGCCAATTTCATGTTTTATGAATAAAGTGATATTTCTCACATTATGTATGTCTTTATAAAGAGGACGTGAAAAAATGGAGCAATTCTCATGCAGAAACCTGCATTTTTGTAGCAAGAAAATAACACCAATTTTTGATAAAAATGACACCTATTTTTCAAAAAATTACACTTTTTTTTGGAGGGAAAATAACACCTACTTTTTTAGGTCTCTTAGTAATGGGACATGTTCCAAAAGAACCGGCATGTTTCCTTCATCAAGAATGCTTCATACTTTCCACCATTGAGTCTTCTTGATATAAAATGTGGTCCCACTAAACCATCGCCAACAATGCTGGCCCAAACATTGACTGCAAATTGTTGTTTATGCCATGTTTGTACGATAGCAGCAGATTTTCATGGTCCCATATGTGTTGTTTATGGTCATTAATGATCTGGTCCTGTTGGAATGTCGCCTCATCTATGAACAACTCCGTTTCACAGAAGGCAGGGTTCACACATTGTCTGAAAAACCAATGGCAGAACATAAGTCGTGCAGTATAATCCGCAGGTGTCAGGGCCTGAACACACTGTTAATGGTTTGGATACAGCAGAAGATTACCATACAGCACTCTCCAAACCACCATGTGGTCAACATTAAATTTAGTAACTACTAGCCGTGTGCTGACGTCAGGGTTCTCGTCGACCACACGCAGAAGCGTCTCCTCCAATACGGTGTCCTCGTCCATCTTGGCCGCCCGCTGTCACCAGTGGCAGTCTTGAAGGTTCCATGTTACCTAATACGGTGATGGATTGCTTAAAATATTCGCCGATCTGGGCACCGTCGTGGGAATCTCACACGATACAAATGCTGTGTGGCGCTGCAGTTATCATTTGCTAACCCATACATGAAATGTGTCTGCTAATTCAGCGTTGGAATAGTCTATTTTCTAACTCTTATTGTACACGTCCGACTGCTGCACTTGTGACACTCATACTGTAGCTTCCACCTTGATACTGCAGTGCACAATGCAATGTGTCCCATTAAACCTCGCGGGCCATACACTGTACGTTATTTGTTATGAGCTGTAGTAAAGAAACTAAGCATTTGCAGACCTATGTTCATAGAACATTTTTTTAACCCTCCAAATGTGAGGAATGTTTCCCCGAAGTATTGACATGCAGTTTTGCAACATCCTGTGCGTGTGTGTACGAGAGAGAGAGATATATATATTAATGATGCCAGTTGAGCAATGTGGTGATTGTGCACTGGCTCAGTATCCCTCTAGAGACTTGGAACACAGTCTNGAGAGAGAGAGAGAGAGAGAGAGAGAGAGAGAGAGAGAGAGAGAGAGAGAGAGAGAGAGAGAGATATATATATATAGAGAGATATAGAGAGATATAGAGAGATATAGAGAGATATAGAGAGATAGAGAGAGATAGAGAGAGATAGAGAGAGATATAGATAGATAGATAGATAGATAGATAGATAGATAGATAGATAGATAGATATATAGATAGATATATAGATAGATATATAGATAGATAGATAGATAGATAGATAGATAGATATATAGATATATAGATAGATATATAGATATATAGATATATAGATAGATATATAGATAGATAGATTAATGATGCCAGTTGAGCAATGTGGTGATTGTGCACTGGCTCAGTATCCCTCTAGAGACTTGGAACACAGTCTNGATTAATGATGCCAGTTGAGCAATGTGGTGATTGTGCACTGGCTCAGTATCCCTCTAGAGACTTGGAACACAGTCTCTCCTTGAGGCATTTAAGGTAAGTATGGCCTGACAAATTTGAACCTTGGGGGCTCACCAGAGTGCGTAGCTTGGGCACTGTGGGTTATGTTATGTAATACTTTTTCTGGACCGCCCGGTAATGGGACATTTAGGAATAACTGTGAGTACACAGCTATGCAATCAGTGATTTTACGTTACTTTTAGGGGACAAAATAAATTAAGAGACAATAATTACTATTTTTGTGTATTCAGTAGGTGTCATGTAGGCGCAGGCACAATTGTAGATGTAAGTAAAGTAACGTAGCAGCGCAGGGGATGACAGGTTCTGATGTGGTTCATCCAGGAAGGAACTGGCTCTTTCTGGGGCCGGTGCCTTGGCGGTTGGCCTATGCCGAAGTCCTATCAATTGATTGGTGCCACAAGGTGTGCTTCACGATTGATGGTGCTTGGGGTTATAGCAACTTGTGGAGAAGGCCCCCTGATCCATCTCAGGAGGAGTTGACTAAACTGTGTAACCAGCNCGGTGTAACCAGTTACTGACCTCATCTTCCCCTCTGGACCCACAGTGTTCCCCAGGAGAGGCCCTACGGCTCTCAGTGAGCAGCATATCCAGCTTGTAGCCTAAGAGCGTAGTGACCTAATATGTTTGTTCTCCTCAAGTCGCAGAAGTCTCAGAGAAAGGGTCTCTTTCCCCTTGCTACAGTGGTGCCAGAGGGCGATATTACCAGCCAGCACTAGACACCAAACATTGACAAAAGGTGGGAGCACCCTTCAGTGGGGACATGGTTCGTTTCTCTAACGCAATACTCATGCGTGTACCTGGAATTACATAAGCGGATGTGCACACAGAAGGCAAAGTGGTTAAGGAGGGCGTAAAGTGAAAGTGAATGATTAGACCACAAAGAGATAACCGGTAGATATATGTTTTATTCTGTCATCAGGATTGTACAAAATGTGTATATCCGACCTGTGCCCGCTAACGTCTGATTGACGAAGGACCAAGTTTTCCAAGCTGATATATGATATACCGCAGGACAGTAACGAAGTTCGTACAGTGTCTCAGGGTGAGAGCGGCCCCAGTACACATGGCATCTGGCGCTGGCGAGGCACTCAGGCCAACACTCAGTTACGTTAGAGAAGGCTCCGTGACAAGAGCTTCTACCATGCTTTGAAAACCACAAGTTGATATGCCAACGAAAGCTGAACAGACTGAGCTAAGCAAGTACTGCTGAAGGCAAGCGTTTTTGTGTAGAGTGGTGAGATAGTGAGATACGGCTGGAATCTGACCTCCAGCTGTCAGCTACCCATGGTGAGGCCTGGAAACTGCTAACTGCAGTGAACTGCTCCTTCTGGAGGGCGTGCAAGGAAATAAATACTCTCGATAGTTGTTGCATGTGAGGGTGGTGAGGGGGGGGGGCTGGAGTAGGCCTCGTGGAAGGGGAAACCTCCCGTGATGCATGGCCAGCATGTGCATTCGGTGCCTGCTGGCAAGAGCAATGCAAGCTAGAGGGTGGGTCCACCCCCTCGAACTGGAGCATGGCGTCGTGCAGATTGCCGGCCTCTCAGGTGACAAGTGCTTACTCGGCTTGTAGAAATGGAGCGGTACAGAGGCGAAATGAGCTATGACACTCGGCACTATATGTGCTAGGGGGGAGCACTAGAGGCAGAGACTTGTGAATGTAACCTACAGCATTCGTGGCACGTCAATAATATATGTATTTTATATATATAATATAAATATATAAACAAAAATACTCAACTGTGCAGTCTCCAAATATAAATCAGGTAATTCAATTCTGATAGTGGTATTTATACATGTGGTAGTAGGTAGCTGTAATAAGCAATAATAATAAAATTATCACTTCAAACTGTGAAGAAGAAAAAAATTGTATATGTTGTTAACAACCTAGTGATTTTTGTTTATCGATTTATAAACTTTCTCTCAAAAAAAGTTGGCCACTTTGTGTGGAACAGCAAATGCGAATGTTAAACTGATACTAAATGTATCTTATAGTTCGGCAGTGTACTTGTTTACAGTACTTATTACAAGTGAGTATCGGATACAAAGTAACAGGTTGATACTCTAGGCTCTACTGTATTGACTATTGTGAACAGTAAGAAACAAAGTAATCTTTGTGAAAGGAATGAAAACAAACAATTAAGATACCAGGAGTGAGTGAAGAGATTTGGGCAGCTCTTAATATTGAGGTCTTGAGAGCGTCCCTCCCCGAGTCTGATATACAGGATGAGTGTGAAAAACACTGACAAACTCCACCTGCATATTCCTTATGGAAAATTAAGTCAAAAACATGTATGCAATGTATGGTCATCAATGCTTCGTAAGGGTGGTACGCACGCTTGAAGATGGAGCTAAAACACATTTTTATTGTAAATATTACAGAATTTATTTAAAATGGAACAATGACATTATGGGTAATGTGTAGTTGAATGAATATCTGCAACCACTACAAAACCTGTCACTGCCAAAAAATTTGTCATGTAGAAAATAAACTTTGCTTCTCTGTTGTCAATAAATTTCTGTGATGTCAAAGCTCAATTGGTTTTCCAGTATCCAATTATGAATAAGCACATTATAACTAAGGAAAAAAATTATTTTGCTATATGAATCTAAACCCCACCATGTGCAAGGTGTTCTGGCATAAAGGTCGAAACCATCGCATTACTGCATCTGATAGGCAATGAACATGCATCGCACATAACAAATTATTCCTTAAAGGAGTTGTTGAAAGTGCCCTCCGCCAACTTCAATGCACAGGTTATAGCATCATTATCCTGCAGGTATACNCCTTAAAGGAGTTGTTGAAAGTGCCCTCCGCCAACTTCAATGCACAGGTTATAGCATCATTATCCTGCAGGTATACAATGAGGAGAGGCACTGTTTGTAGGCTTAGAACAGTGGGGTATAGCGAGGGGAAAGCCTAGGCAGGCCTTCTAGAGAGCTGACTTCTCTCCAGCACCATAGCTTCGACAAGCTCGCAGTTCCTTCCCTAGTGTTCTGTTACAGCTGCCTGTATGCTACACACCATTGTCCTCTGGAAGGTTCACGAGCTCCTGTACCTATTAGAGCCACCTCTGCCCTCCTGACGAGGATTACCCAAGAGGTGCAACCTGATCGTGCCACCAAGTGATCCGCCAACAGAACAGACATAAGCGTCCACACACTGTCCTCCGTGGAGACTGACAAAAGTGGGCTGTTCGCTATACATCATCGCTAGCATCGGAGCTGTGTGCTGGAATAACTACAACTGCCTGAAGCCTTCCCTCAGAAGAGTAGTTTGGAAATTGAGGGTCGAAAAAGAAAGAAAGTGGGTTGTAAGTTCAGAAACACAGTGAGCTGAGAGAAAGAACAGTATAACCCAGATTGAATGCACTTGTTTATTGACAAGCCAGAAGTACAAGACACACACTAGTCTGTACCCAAGTGGACACCTGGAGGGCAGACCCTAAGTTGCCAAGGGAATGGCNAGAAGTACAAGACACACACTAGTCTGTACCCAAGTGGACACCTGGAGGGCAGACCCTAAGTTGCCAAGGGAATGGCTTGGTAGGTGGTAGACTGTCTAGGACAAGGTAACATGTTTAGTACTGTAGTAAGATTTTACATACTGGAAGAGAGCTAGGCTAGCTAGTGCAGTAGGAGCGCTGAATTGTGGCCAGAAGACTAGGCGGTGAATAACCACGTTTTGTCAACAGAGAGCCCCATATATACGGCCTGCATGATGGCAAATGAGGGATTAGAGGAATGAAGGGACGGAGAGCAAGCCACCCCTCTGCGTGGCCAGTCTGCACATTTGTGACCTCCAGCTGTGGGCGGCAGGAGGGTTGGAAATGATGCGCCTTCCAGACTCGAGCACGCTGCTGCTATGCAGGTTGCCTGGACACAGGCAGCAGCAGTACATGCAACCAGTTGGACTCTCATGGGGCATGGATATTGTGACTTGGTAGTGGCGTAACTGTTTGTGCTTGGGAGAGCCTGGGGAGGGGGGGCACAGCTGTGGCAGAGGCCACATATACTAACTACATCACTTGTGACCCATCAAATAATTAAGAGGAATATTTTGGCAGAAAATTATTACATTTATAATTTTTTTTGTGTGTGTTTGTGGGGTGGTGTGTGTGTGGGTGGAGGAGGGAGGGGGGTTCTCCAATGTTGTTGAAAACACAATCATTTGATTTTAAGGTTGACTCCAGGATGCTGCAGGTATTCCCAACCTCCTGCATGGGGAACTTAGAATCTGTTGACCACGAAAGATCGAGGATAAAGTTATTGGCTATATTGGAGATATGTAGTTGTGGTATCAGGTAGAGTGCACAACAAAATAATGTTAAAGATAGTTTATTTTACTCTGATTTTCATTATGGTACACAGTGAAATTTCATATTTGTCCTGATGATGCTACTCGTCTTAATTGTGGATTCTGATTGTAGGTAACTCAAACCTGGTGTACACAATAATTCGTAAGCGGCAGGTTTTCCATGCATTGGCCAACCTGCCAAGTGACTACGGCACCATCACCAAGTCTCTGACGAAGCGGTCGCGTCGGCACCTGCCCAGCGTTGCATCCACGGAGAATGTAGCAGAAACTCCCAGCATGGAGGGCTCCCGCCCTGCCCTCCCTGCAGAGCCTGGAACGTTGAAGGTTACGTTGCCGGATACACCAGGTGTGTGTTCATTCACATTGAATTAGTTAAAGGTTGTTAAAGGTCATGGGTAGAGAGGGTGAAAAATAGCATTTATATGTGCTGTTTATAATATTTACAGTATTTTTTGTTCCATAGCATTTATAAATATTACAGAGCAGTGACGTTGAACAGATGCTTTCTTTATGAGGAAATCACTTTTGCTCATGAAACTGAGCACCTGCATCACACTAGTTGAAACTGTACTAGAATAATAACAAAACAAAACCTTGGTGATGATGAGATTCAGTCAAGTTCCAGTAGTAGTGTTGTATTTAATTCAGAAGGAAATTTCCTTGTTATTGTAATTTAGTACCCAAATGAACCCAAAACTATTTTACATTAATAAAACAAGTATGTCCCATGAACAATACCAAAAATTATCAATTGATCATATAGTTACTTTCTTAGCTTACAACAAGTGATATGTGCAAACATTAACTCACAGTAAGACCACAGGACCGGCTAGTATGTGCACACAGTACTTTTCAAGATTGCAGCATTATACTACAAGAAATTTCTAAATGTGACCATGTTTAAATGTGTTTCTCAGAAGTTTTTATGCAACTTTTGTGCATGAATAGCAACAGTGTTTGTTTTATGCATGTTGCATTTCATTGTGTTGAAACATTAACCCCAGAATACAGGTAATCTCAAATATAGCACTACAAATAGAGAGACAATAAACCCCTAGATATGTGACTAGCTAGATAGGAATGTGAATGTTGCATTTTTACTTAATTGATTTGTTTTTCCATAGTTACAAAATGCATCCTTTAAGAAACTCATTTTATAAAGTGATATGTGTGCTCCTTATGTAAAAACATAATAAAACNGTTACAAAATGCATCCTTTAAGAAACTCATTTTATAAAGTGATATGTGTGCTCCTTATGTAAAAACATAATAAAACAGAGTGTCTGGTGTCCACCTTTACTGAAATTAACCAATATACCGACACGTGATGATGATTTTATGGTTCATCTTCATACCTTAATGGGACTATAGGGGCAGTGCAAGTTATTGATAAGAGTTATGTAATGCACACTATATAAAAGGGGTTTATTTAACATTAAGGTTTTACAATATTATTTTAATATAAACATTATGAAGTATGCGTGGGAGGAGCTATACAAATATACTGAAGTATTAATTTATATAAAATTATAAAGNAATATAAACATTATGAAGTATGCGTGGGAGGAGCTATACAAATATACTGAAGTATTAATTTATATAAAATTATAAAGATTTAACCAGTCACATTCTGAGTAAAGTCTAATTGGAGAGTCCCCACCTTGTTCATGATTCCGGAAGCTGATTAAGATGGAGCAAGTCGACGGCCGGACACACCCATCTTCAGTGGTCTTCTCCTTCCAATGGCCCGACGACAATAGACACCGCCCACGGACTACACTGTCCTATATTGGCTGCGTTATCCGAGCTTATTGGTCGGTGGAGGGGTTTTCTGTGGTTTGCGATTTCATAATTAATTTCAGCGATCACGGCCCGTGTCCTGGATAAATAAGTGAAAGTGTGATCAGGCAGGCCGCTCAGCTAAGGTCTGATCACTACTTACGTCATCTCCCCCAATGCTCACTAGTGAGATGCCCTCATCTTGCCCTAGAGCCAGTGTGGATTATGTAGATGATTGGGAGTTGTAGGGTTCATCTTGTAACATTAGGTATATGGATCAGGTTGAAGTCCTCTTCGCTACGGTAGGAAAATTTTTGAAAGCAATTATAGTAGACGGAGAAGCTAGGTATAAGGAACTGCCAATTGCTTTTGTGCAGTACTCGGGCAAGGTGGGCCGAACAAACGCTGTGCTGTGAGTTTGCAGTGGCCTTGCGGGCCATGAATTTCATTTCCGCTAGGGTGTGCAAAGTTGTCTTCTACATGGCCGCGGCAGACCTCCCGCGAGCAGTTCGCGAACACGTCAGCTTTCCTTGAGGTTGTGAGTCCCTAACACTAACACTATGTGGCGTGAATCGTTCATTACAATAAATTATTTGTAATGACTGAAAATTCAAAAACACTGTATTAATAATTACAATAGAAACAAATTGATATGCAAAAGTATTGACCTAGGAAAACATAAGTGCTCTCCCCTGGCAAATTAATTGTTTTGGGCAGCACATAATTATACGGTTGCTGTAAAAATACATTTGGGAAAACAGTACAGACAGAACAGAACAATACAGTATAATCTAAAATAATCTACTGAAGTGTTTGTGACGCCACGGTGGTAGAATATGGATAGGGTGGTATCGAAACGTAGCATGTTATTTAATTAATTATTTAAACTGTCATTACGTATGATACTGTTTCAATATGTAAGAAGGGAATGGAAGGAAACTTAAAATTAACGTAATGATATGTATATTCTACTACAGTATATACTAGTACACGGTGTTGATTCCACATCCTGTAAAAACAATAATTATTGATCACAGTAAGAAACGTTGATTACAAAATTTTAGTTTATGTACATATAAATTCTACCTGTAAATGTGTTTTATTGTATAATAATAAAGCTCNTTATAATAACTACTTTTTTTTTGTACGGTTGCTTTACAATTGTGAGTCGACTAAATACTATACTTTTATGCATGAAGTTAATTGTTTATATATCATAACTAATAAAAATTCTGATATTTATTTTGCCAAAAAAAACATATTTTGTTTTTGTAACTATGTATCATTTTTTTCTTATTATTCATTTGTGTATGTTATGATGTAAAAAAATTTTGTTGGAGGCCTCCTAGTATTCACTGTTAAACTGTCTAGGTTGAAAATTACATGATTTTTAATTATATATCAATTTATTTTAATAGGCAGACATCTTTAAAAATAAATTATACCCAAGAGGCTTATACTTAGCCACCTCTCGTCTCCCAAAATGTTACAAACATTGATTTACCATGCATTGTAATTTCATTTTCACTCATCTCTGACATAAAATCAACATGATGTTTGCATGGAATATTAATTTAATTCAATAGCCAGACGTCACCCGTATACCAATACCACAGAAGGGTATCTGCGACCTCCTTTTCCATCTAACAGGTACAAAAACATTGACATTGGACACGGCATACGTTTTTCTGAGTGAAAATTCTATGTTGAAAAGTATCTTGCAAAAAATCTGACAATATTTCAACAAATTATTAATTTTCATTAATAAACGGATGTCTTTTGAATAAAATGGTGAACATTGGACACTGCCTACATTTTTCCAAGCAAGAATTCAATGTTCAGTGGCCTGTCGCAGACAAATCTGAGGATATTTAATAGAAGTCTTCAGAATAAATTGATGCCACAGAAGCGTATCTGCGACCTCCTCGGTCGNGGCATACGTTTTTCTGAGTGAAAATTCTATGTTGAAAAGTATCTTGCAAAAAATCTGACAATATTTCAACAAATTATATTAATAAACGGATGTCTTTTGAATAAAATGGTGAACATTGGACACTGCCTACATTTTTCCAAGCAAGAATTCAATGTTCAGTGGCCTGTCGCAGACAAATCTGAGGATATTTAATAGAAGTCTTCAGAATAAAATGATGCCACAGAAGCGTATCTGCGACCTCCTCAGTCACCAAATAATTACGTGCCATATTTGCAAATGGAACTGAAACTTAGTTGTTTATAATGCACACAAACACTTGACGCATGATGTCTGATGACTAACGATGACGTCACAGTCGGTCAGAGACACGGGCAACATGACTGGGCTGATTTTATTGGATACTCTCCAGAACCTGGCCGGTATATAAGCTAGGGAACGTGGCTTGATGGCACAGCACAAAGTCTACTGCAGGCGTAAATGTCCTTTGTACTACTGGTTTGCACACAGCCACTGGTTTACCTGCATTGGGCATTGCCCAGGGTAGCTCCTGACTCGGCCGCTGTTGCTGCTGGAGCCAGCCAGAACTCCTGCCCAGTCCATGGGCGGAGGTGATGCTGCGGCTGGCAGTACTGATGGTAGCCCGCGGAGGGCTGCTGGTCCTGCGTTGCTGGAACCGCAGGTTCGCTGTACCCAGTGGAACGTGGTGCCCCTGACGGAAGTCGACGACGACTTGGTGCGGCTCACCAGCGGTCTTTTTAGGGTGGCGGAAATAGGGAGTGTGAGGGGACTGGGAGGTGAGGGCTCGCCAGTTGTCGGGCGGCTTGAGTTCGTTCCCGGGGGGTTATGCTACAGAGGGCAGTTAGGGTTGGGTTACAGCTCATGTTGGATTTGGAGGTAGTAGCTGTTTTCCTAGCTTGCCACTTTGCACCACTCCTATGGGTGTATGGCATAGAGGTAGGAACTAAAATCTGCCACGCTAAGGAAGAGCAGGTGACAAGGATCCCTAGCTAGGTGTAATGCCAGCCAGGGCCGTTTCACCCAGTCGTACCCGATTACTCCAACTGGCGACAGTTGAACATGGTGGTTAGAGCGGTAGGTTTACCCTGGATGTCCTACAGCGACGTGGGTGTGGTCCAAAAGTGGGCAGACCTCCAGAACCAGTCTATTACTCCTTCCGGCGATAGTTCAGCACGGCGGATGGAGTGAATTAGCAAGGCTGGTTGACTAACCGCCTTGTAAATTGAGTTCCTAGTTGTTGGGTCTCTACCGTACTGTACACCAGGTGCACAGTATGGGTGTCCGTCTAATGTGTGTGTTCGCGACGTACGTACGCCCGGTTAAGGGAGTCCACAGTCCTACTCTATGTTCGGCAATTGGGTTGTATTGACGCTGTCTCCTACTTTTTCCTGGTGGACGGACATCTATGGGGAATAAAAGTCACATTCACCCTAGAATCTGTACTAGGATGTTTAATATTAAACTTTTTTATTCACGTGAGGAAATAGACATGGTGGCCAGTACTAACTCCTAACAAACAAGGACTGTAACTGAAGTAGACTATGTTAAACTAGGTGAAGGTGAATGGTGAACTAACTCAATGCTGTTGTCCAGAAGGGACTCGGGTGGCACTTCCAGAAGGGTAGTGGGTGTTTAAGGCATGAAGCCTTCTTCGGGGGTTGCTGGAGAAGGTCCTGAAGATGTCTGGTAGGTAACAGTGGTCCTACTGGAAGATGTCTATGTCTGCAGAGAGCTCCAGCACACGAGGTGGTTAAGTGGGCTGTGTAGAATGAACTGCCGTTCTGTGGCTGTGAACGGACATATATTCCACGTGCCCGTCGGCTCTTTCTGGTGCGCTCTCTGGTGCCATCTCTCAGTCCATGGTAAAATCAGACGTCTCTGTCATGCGAGGTTGCATCGATGGCATGAGCTTAGGCACTTGGCTGGCTTCTATCACACGTGGGGGTTTGGTGTGACCTCTAACATAAAGGTGAAATGAACTTGGCTGATGTGTCCTAGGGTGCCCCCCCTCCCCTCCTCATGAGCCATGGTGTGCTGGTAGACTCTGGTAGCAAGTCGTTCAGGGTGAAGAAGAGGCGAAGTCCTGTTTAAATAAATGTCAGTACACGTCATGCGTTTCACTATTTTCCAAAATCCTGGTAACTGAAACTCTGGTTTCATCTGATGGTATAAACTGAACTAACTAAAGGTCACATCTTTTTGTTATGTCGGATGAATCCCAGGGTATGAATCCGTTAAAGGGTGGGCAAAGGAGGCAGTGATGGAGGAAGGGAGAAAGCTAGAAGTGAGGAAGCAAGAATGTATCTGGCTCTCTGTGATGGGTCAGTAAAGAGATTTTAGCAGCTCTTAACAGCAAGGTCTTGAGATTCCGTGAGGGTGAAGTAAGACGAGTATGGAGCAGCGCCGGAATGAAGGGGCTGGGGTAACTGGAGATCCCCAAGAAAACCTGCTGACCAGCGTCATCATCTGGCATGATTCCCACTTGCAAAAATCCAGAGTGAACCGGCCATGGATTGAACCCAGATCACCTTGGTGAGAGGCAAGCAATCTAACCACCCATCCACCGCAGATCCAAGTGTGATAGGCTGGTGGAGAAGTAAAGGTCACAATGGTAGGAATACTTGCTGTTGTTTCACAGTCCAGAGTTGTATTTGTGAGTCATTTTGTAGGCATTCATATGGCTGATGGCATGTCCAATAAAACTGAGCATGAGTCAACAAACGGCAATCAAAACCCAAGAGAAATCCAAGTCGAGAGAAGGCAAGTGAGCAATAGCACAATTGCAGGACATATGCTGAAGGTAGTTCCATCACAAGCAGAAACATTCAGCCACCTTAAGGTTGGAGGGTAGGCAGAGATAGGCATTGGCTAGCACTGGCAGCCTAGGTGGGTGGTATCTTATTTTAGACATGATTTGGTCTTGGCCCGTACAGCACTCACTAAGAGAAATGCAAGATGCAGCAACAAAAAAAAAGTTTCAAAATGTATTTTTAGGCAGAGTGACCTCAAATTTTTTTACTTCTTTCACCCAATTTGTTCACATTCCTCAAAAACGAGTTGTTTTGGAAAGATGGTTGCTCTAAATGTGGTCAGTATATAAAGAGGTTCTACTTTATAAGGAAATACAAATGTGCATTTCAGTCATATTAAAACTAATTTAAAAATACCCATACAGTGATGAATTGATTGATGTTCATGGCTGTTATAGATTATTCATATCCAGTGTACTGTGAATACAGTGATACCTCGTTAATGAAAACCTCTTTAATACCAGTTCTCATTTATACAAAGTTGTCTTCATTGCTCTTGTTGTGAGGGGGAATTTAATGTTATTGGTACTTGTAAAAAAAAATTTAAATTGTATTACAATGTAATGTGAAGCCCACTAGGTCGTGCTGATGATAAGAATGTCTTTTTATTTTCCAATATGCTGAATCACAGGTAATTTTTTGAGATTTTTTACTATTATGGGAAAAGCCTGTTAATACAAACATTATTATTAGAAACTGCAAAAATTCAGGTTCCTTGAGGTTTGTAGTAAAGAGGTTTCATTGGACTAAGCAAGTGCTGTTGCTAATGTGGGATGTCATGGGGTGCAGGCATAGACAAAATGACAGAGAAGGAGTCTGCCCACCCATCAGTCCAACAGCTGACCGAGCTGGCCAGCACACCCACAGTAAATGGCAGCGTGAGCGGGGACATTCCAGTGACGTCTGCGGCAGATGCAGCGCGATCTCTTGCGGAGCTGGAGGAGCCGGTCAGAACGCGTAGCGTGAGTGTCCCAGCTCTTCAATCTGCGTGTTATACAGTCTCCAACCAACAGGCCAAATTGTGAGAGTATTTTAAAATACTTACTTGTAATTGGCCATTATTTAACTACCCTATTGACCCAAATATGAGATGACCATGAAAATAAGACAACGCCTTATTTTACAGAGGGCAGGATGAATAAATTAAATGGTCATGAATATAAGACTACTTCCACCTTGCTGCAGTCAAACTAAAGTATTTTGTCACTGCTACTTTAAAAAACATGCTTCTGCATAGTTATGTCTCTCGTTTTTGTTTATTTTATGACCCAAAGAACTACGCTTTTATACCTATCATCCATTTTACACAAATAAAAGAGAAAATCACTTATTTTCTCTAATGTGGAGGTTTACAAACAAAAGTGCAAAACCACCAATGATGCATGTACAAGTTAGTATTAAGCTACCGTACACACAATTTCTCTTTTAAAAGCACCAAAATGGCACTAGCAAAGCTACATTAGTGCTGTGATACAATCAACACTCATGACATTACACTACTTTGTTTTATGCATCTATGGTTTGTACCAAAGGGGAAAAAAGTGTGTTGCATATGTGTTTGCATTTTGTTTCTGAGGTTATATAAACTGCTGACTCTCTTTAAATAAACTTGCAGTTTTAAAATGTATTTTAAACTCCACTGTTTGGTGAAATTTCAATGCAGTATAGTTAGGGCCCCATATTTATGGTTAATAAAATTAGTAGAATTAGTCATTAAAATATTTCCATTTCGTCAAATAAATTTTGTAACAAAATATGCATTGATTATTGTTAAAACATGAATCCATTATTTTTGTAACAATTGCAATTAAACACAAATGTGTTTGTTATTCATTAATTTTAATCAGTAAATATTTCAGTAAAAACATTGAAAATTGTTAACAATAGTATGAAAGGACAAACTGCCGAGCATACTTAGTCATGTAACACATATTGTCAGTCAATTCTGTGTTTTCAATCTCGTACTTTGTCAAGATATTTAAAACTAATTAAGAACATTTGAGTTTTCCAAGAATTTTATGCCACCCACATACAGTTTCTTTACATTTGTAGATCATATTTTTAATATAACACAAAATCGCAGTCACTTTTAAAAAGTTGTTACATGCCACAGTATCGCCACATCTTGATCTTTGACAGCCTTTCAATTTTTGGTCATGAGCTTAGTGTATTTTGGGTACATGACTGCTTTAGCATTTTTGCACAAGGCAGTTGCTCTTTATCTCTGAAGTAGACTACTAACTTGACTCATATCTTCGTTAAAACAGTGACATGTGGTATTTGTCACATTTTGTTTTTGAAATAAAGCTAAAACTTGAGGGTATATTAAATGGAATTTTGTTAGTAGTTTTCATATGCCATTAGTTTGTTCCCTGCTAATGGGGAGACATAGCTCATTTTAATTTCCTGTGCTACTGACATTAGTGTTTTCACTCTTTACATTTGATATCCTTTCCTCAGAAAAATTCAGAGCGGGAAGTGCACCTCTCTGTGGAGGAATTAACATCTGCCTTTTAATGTAATCCGTAGTTGCATGTCGTGCCTGAATGTTTCAGAAAGTATGTCGTAAACAATATCACTATGGATTGTATTGGTGAAGCGAATATGAGTATCCTGACCAATCCCACCTGCCACAAAAGTCCAGAGGAATATCTTGCTTGATCAAACCCCGATCACCATGGTGGGAGGCGGGCTGCTGGCCACATGAACTCTGATCCTTCTCTTCCACATATAATAATACTAAGTAGGACTTAACTTCTCATTGACAGTGAGGTCATTAGAAATGGAGCAGGTCGCTCAGAGAACCAGGAATGGGGAAGGAATCAGCCATGGTCTGTAGTGAGAAACCATCCCAGTATTAACATGAAGTGATTTTGGGAAACCATGGAAAACCGAAATCAGGATAGCCAGACGGATTTGAACCCAGGTCCTACCGAATGTGAGTCTAGTAGGTTATCACTCCACCAACTCGCTCAGTCATATGAAAGCTTTATTAGTAAGCAATTAATTGTTGAAAGCTGGCTCAATTTTTATCATACTTAGGAAAGTTAGCGAAATAATATAACTGATTAAAGTTTGAAGTTGGAGTAAGAAAAGGTTAACTGATTAAAGTTAGAAGTTAAAATCCACGCAAATGAACCGATTAAAGTTTAAGTTGAAACAAAATTAACTGCTCTCAAAACCTTGCTGTTAAGAGCCGCCTAAATCCCTTCACTTCAAAATTAACTAATTTAAGTTACAAGTTAAAGAACAACAAAAAAATTTACAGGTTAATAAAGTATTTTGTCAATGTTTATTCAAAACATAAAGTAAAATCACAATTTACAATCCCAGAAAAAAAAATTTACCTTAACTTAGTTGCTGGATGCCAAATCAGATAGGTCTACTTATCAAAATTATGAATTAACACACTACAAAACCATTTGAAATAAAACTTCTAAAGTAAATTCTTATAGCACAACTTAGCATGAAACCAGAAAGTGCAGTGACTACGAAAACAAACGAGCATGCTGCACAAAGACCATCAACTGTGCAACTATGATTTTTGCATTTGAGAGACTGTATCGGTAGAACGTAACGGTGCAACTCTCCTACCTCACAATCGCATTGCGTGTGACTAACGATGATCTTCGATTCAGTACATAACTTCAGTGTATCAATCTACATATTGTGGTGTACAACTCATTGGCCGTCAAATACGTTGCGTATTTTTAAGAAGTTGGTCTAGATATTAATGTCATTTGTATATATTTTGTCATCATCTTTAGCCTCCAGGCGATTGCAAAGCTAACTCACGTTAGTTATATTCATTAACAATATTTTTTAATTATTAAAAGTTAGTTAGTTTTAAAATTAACTGATAAGAATAAACACTTTTCTAATAATTAATTTTAATTTTTAATCCCAAGTATGCTTTTTTACAACACTTTCAAAATTTACCATTGAAAAAATCCCTGCATATAATTGCATTTATCCTTGTTAATACTTGGTATATCTACAGTAAAGTTGGTTTTGAAGTATAAACAGTATACATGCATCATAATGTCTAGCTAATAGTGTAATGTTTGCATTTGTGCCCAGTAAAATATGTTTTTTGTTTTATGCACATTATGTTAAGAATTGGCATGATAACAATTCTGAGTCCACATTGTCACTTGATCAACTTTTCGATAATAGTCATCAAGTCTAAGAAGCAAAGCAGGGCTCTTTAAAATTGTTTGGCTAGCAGTGGTCCAAGTGTATCAGTAAGGAGTTTTGCATTGAAGGCTCAGTACTACTGCAGTTGTGGTGTGCGCTTGTGTGTTCTCAGCCTGCCACACCATCATCACCCACTCCTTCCATCCATTCATCTGTCAGCTCAAAGTCAGCTTTGCAAAGAGTTTCAGATTCATCCTCGTCTGGAATTCAAAGGAACTTAGTTCAGGTATGTATTTGAAACTGTCCTGAGTCATTTTCGGTGTTCAAATCACTCTGCCATGACGTACTGCGTGTACCTCTGCTTGAAACCGTCTGACAATGTGTACTTAATTAATTTTACGTTAGTTAAGTAAACCTTGTCTTTTCAACCATACAGTTGTACCTCATGCGAATAACATTGTTAGGAAGTACGTCAGTTGTATAGCCAGTTTTTTTTTTCATATTTTAACTATAACTGTAATTTACTTATTTAACTCCTGTATCTGCAATTGAAATCTGTTCCGTATTGGTGCATCTGTAACACTGCTATACTATATACTGGATGTAAGTGCTGGTACACGTGTCGCTTATGCATGGTTCATGAAGTGTTGTTTGTTCAAGAAAAAAAATTTTGAAAGTGGTGTGTGTAGCAGTTTATTGTGTGATAATTAATTTCCATCTGAAAACTGGTAGAGGTGTTTTCTTCCCCCATTTTTTCAGCATTTATGCCATTGTGCTGCCTTTGCTCGCTGCAGTCATCAGTATACAGTATTAGGAAATACGGGGCTTGTGCATGTATGTAGTCGGGTTCATTTTGGAATTATGGCGAAACCATATTTAGCAATTCCCAGTTAAGAAATGATCTAGCTTAATTAGCTTCATTAATTCATTTTGTAGTATTTAAACTTGTGAGCAATGGAGTTTTTGAAAATATCTTCTTGGTTAATAAGCAGTGTTTTTTTCAGTTCATTGCGATTTGCCGCTGCTACAGATCCCTTTCTCAGGTATATGTAGTTGAAATTGAAGACCANTTTTTTTTCAGTTCATTGCGATTTGCCGCTGCTACAGATCCCTTTCTCAGGTATATGTAGTTGAAATTGAAGACCAAAGCCCTCATTGCTCACTAAGTGGATAATTGACTAAATGGCACTCTCTGAAACTTTGTAAAATAATTGAATTTGTAGGAGGATAGCGGTTGTCACTTTAAAACCTTTTATAGTTACTTTAGAAATACTTAATGAAAAATACAGTTAGTGGGTTCCTGTTTGATATCAGTTGTTAATAAATGTTGAAATCTGTAGGGCATGGAGGTCTGTGTAAGCCCGATCTTCTATCGGTAGCAGTGCTCATTTGGTTCATTTTTGTGGGATGCAATCACTGATTTTGAGCAGTTGTAGCTGATCACTGCTACTTTCACTTGTTTGGATTGCTGAATTGGTGTCACTGTTACTCTTATCAGTAGCCTATATCAGACATTAAGCTCACATGTTACAAATTGCTATTTTAAAGGCAGACTATTTCAAGTTGTATCACTCAAGTCCACCGTACATAAAATTATATTCCATTTAATGCAAGTACACTAAATATTGACAGTTCTAGAAAAGTAGCGTGGCCACAGTGTATCCTTCTGCTGTAGCTGTTCTGTTAGTGAAAAAAAAGTCTGTACACAAATGCTATGATTAGGGTCCAGAAATGTTTGCAAACGGCAAAATAACGTGAAATAATGCGAAATACTGAGAACTTATGTTTACTCGGGAAATTCTAGAATAATTCCCATATTCACAAAACATCGACAAAATTGCTTGTGTAGGTCTAGAACCATGATGCGAGCTTCTTTTATCATGAAAACTCTTACAAACATTAAGTTTTACAATTTTCCATTTACTATACAGCATTATCTCTCATTTACTTCACATACATTTAGATAACAAAACTATTTGTGTGTTAATCACGTTGTTGACTATAAAAACGTAAACGAAATATTATGTCGCTAGAACCGTTGTTAAATCTATTGGTAGTAAGGTCGAAGGATTATCGTTGCACGTACAATTGAATATATATCAACCCAAATAGCTATGACACTCTTTTACAAGCAGAATCACGCCTAACGTGTATTTTATTTATGAACTAATATATCTAACCAAGAATGTTGGTGATATGACAAAAGTAAATAGTATGTCTATATAACGCAGATTAATATTTTTTTTGTCAAATGTAATAATTACGCACTAAACAGCCGCACAGTATTTGTAAACACTGCCGACTTTACTCATGTTCTGTGCTTTGTGGTTAGGTTCTTGACAACTAGCAAATACAGCATTTGTACCTATTGAGTGAGGGTGGTGATCTTAGTCGGTTGCTTACGTCGCAAAATCAATTAGGAATGCCAAAAATAGTTACTGTTTTACATCATGCATGGTAGTTTGAATGTTAAGGGCTTTTGTGTTTTATAAACTGACCAAAGTGAAAATATTGCGATGTAAACATTGAGTGGGCGCAAAAAGACACTTGCTTAAATACTTTTGTGCCGTATGCACAGTAATTTAGTGATATTGAAGGACATAAAAAATATTAAAAAGACAACTGCATCGGAATCAAATTTGTGTGATTTCCATATTGCCAAGAAAACAAAAACAAATAGGTTTCTGCCACTTCTTTGTAGAAATATTTTTACTATGTAAGGAGTATTTTTATTTTATAGATTATGAAATATTTACTACTATTTTGTAGTTAGGTTTTGGTGGATTTGTGTTGGAGTAATATTGAACTGAACGGGATTTAATAAAAATATTATCTACAAATAAACAAAATTTGTATGTCAGTGATGAAAAATCGTGTAAAACTCAAATGCTATAGTGTGTGTTCTTCGACAGTTTTAAATGTCTAGACAAAGTACAAGATTGATCGCACAAAAATTGCTGTGACATGACAATATGTGTTGCATGAAAAGTGTGCTCTCGTAGGTTGTCCCTTCATCCTTATTGTTAAATATGTTTGAATGTTTTCCACTTACGTATATACTGATTAAAAAGAATGAATAACAAATTCCATTTAGTTTGGTTGAAATTTTTACAAAAACAACAGAATCATGTTCTAATAATTAACGCATGCATTTTTTTTGCTGTAAGATTTTTTTGATGAAATGGTGAAATTTTAATGACTACATCAGCTCATTTTATTTACCATCAAAGTGGGGCCATAGCTGTGATCAATGTAGGTAACCATTCCAACTTGGTTTATTTGTATTATGACCAAGTTGTTTTGCTAGAGCTATGTTTATTTTATTGCTGGGGGTGGTGGCGTTGAAACGTTGAAATTATTATAACCTGGAACATTTTAACCTCACGGAAAGAACTAAATGTGATAAATATTTTGCTGTTGGTACTAATGCAGGTAATACACACTTTTTAAGTAAATATTTTACTCTTTTCATTTCCCATTTAATAAACATGTAATTTTTACACTACAAAACAAAGAGTTTAACTGGTGGATTTTTAGCCCACGTGCATGTCAACCATTCTGCTGACTGTTCCGAAATATGTTATTTACAAAACATGTTAGTTAAGGTTGCAAGTAGGCTGTAGACTACCAAAAATATATAAAAGGACAGGATTTCAAGTACTCACAGTTAATACTTGTCGACAGGCAGACAGACACAAAGAAGAATGACACATCTTCCACACGATTGGGACGTTTCGCTGGCATGGCATGGTGACATTCTTATGAGCCAGCTTGAATTGGTTACATGTGTCCTGATCCAATTTTGGTAATACAATATTTAACAAAACAAAGCTCTACTCACCTACTGGAAATTTGAGAATCCTACGAGCACCCAGATTCTCCTTGATCACATTTACCATGTTATGTAGTTTTTCAGGTGCACTGACAATGAATTTTGGAAACTGCATATTGTTATCCCAGTGCATGGTGGCAATGGTTCGCACATCTTGATATTGTTCAATTAGAGTTTCCCAAGCCTGTTCATAATTCTTAGCAGAAAGCGGAAGTGATTTTATAAAATTGAAGGGTTCCCCTGATGATGTGAGCAGAAATATTGATGTTTTTCAACCGCCGACAGTGAGCTGTTATTGTCTTTTATTGTGAATGAGTAATGTAAACAGGTCATAGAAACTTGTACACTCTGTGACTATGCCCTTAAATTTCAGGCGCTATAATTTTGGAAGCTTTAAATTGGAATGTTTTTCATGTTTGGACACATTACGTTGTTCTGTTCGAATGACAGAGAGCTTAGAAAAAACTTCCTGTAATATGCCACATCAAATTCTTCCAATTCCCACTCGCTGGAGTCTGATTCTGCAACCAAATCAGTTTCAGANCGAATGACAGAGAGCTTAGAAAAAACTTCCTGTATCCTGTAATATGCCACATCAAATTCTTCCAATTCCCACTCGCTGGAGTCTGATTCTGCAACCAAATCAGTTTCAGATACTTGTGTTGCTAGCAAAAATTTCTCTTCAAATTCATCTTTCAGTTGTTGCAAGTCTCAACAGTGAACCTAGAATAAATCTGCATAACTTGAATCTACTTCAACTTGCTAGGCAAGCGTAAAAAGTCAGTTTATTCTGAACTTTCCTAGGCGCAACCGAATTTGAAGGTGTTTTTGAGCCATTATGAGCTTGTTTTACACTATCACGAGACACAAAACGAAAGAATATAACCAATAAACGATAGAACGAACGCGGTCACAGCACAAAGGCATCATAACCTGTCCCAATCTACAAATACTTTTACAGTCACGAATACATGGAAATATACCAATATACCAGCATTATCACATAAAAAATGCGTAACTGCAGACTGTATTAATTATCTAAATCGCTGATCCAACCCAGAAAATCAAAATGTTAACAATTTTTGACTGAGTTAGGCCGCATGACGTCCGGCCGAACGGAATACAAAACAACACTGAATTTCACTTCAAACACCAGAGTTCGCCATTTTTCAATATGGTGGCATGCGCAATAAACAAAAAACAGTTTGTGGCAGTGAAAGATAACCGCTCGCACACAAAACTAAACGAAAACTAAAAAGAAAAACTGTTTGCAAATAATGTAAGCGGTGACACATAACCTAACATACACTGAAGAGCCAAAATAACTGGTATAGGCACGCGTATGCAAATAACAGATGTATGGAACCAATCAGAATAACGCGATGCGGTGGGCAGCTAGATCGGTTACTGCTGCTACAATGGCAAGTTATCAAGATTTAAGTGAGTTTGAATGTGGTGTTATAGTCGGCGCACGAGAGATGGGACACAGCATGTCCGAGGTAGCGATAACATTTGGATGTTCGCGTACAACCATTTCACGAGTGTACCGTGAATATCGGGAATCCGGTAAAATATCACACCTTCGACATCGCTGCGGCCGGAAAAATATTGTGAAATAACGGGACAAACGACGACTGACGAGAATCATTAAACGTGACAGACGTGCAACCCTTTCTCAAATTGACGTATATTGGATGTGTGGACTGCCCTGCAGGATTCATGGTTTGAATTGCCTCCTGCCTACCTGCAGACATTAGTCTAGTCCATGCCACGTCGTTTTGTGGCACTTCTGCAGGCTCGGGGGGGCCTTACACGATATTAGGCAGGTGTACCAGTTTTTTTGGCTCTTCAGTGTATATGAAATGTTGTATATATGTGGCATATGTACAATATTTAAGTTAAAATTACTGATTTAAACTTTTAAATGTATTGATTCTGCATATAATCTTTATAAAGTGATTTTCGTTACCCTTCTATTGCCCAGTTTTCTTTGTAGTTTGGAATATCATTACTTTGGTAATCCTTAGCAGTTATTGTCTACGCAATGGCAGAACTGAAAAACAAATGTGTTAAAAAAGATATGCTACTTAAGGTTTTTGTAATAAAATAAAATTACAGTGGAAACTTAAATAAAATATAAGTATTGCAATTTTGATAATTTTCAATGTTTTCAGTGTTTGTGTTTGCCTTTTGTACTGTGGATACTTAATTTCTCACTACTGGGAAATCTGACTTTAGTTNAAGGTTTTCCTGCTTATAGTGTCACTTTCTTGTGGACCCCTGAAGAACCTTATAAGAGGGTTCCACTGTATATGAAATGTTGTATATATGTGGTATATGTACAATATTTAAGTTAAAATTGCTGATTTAAACTTTTAAATGTATTGATTCTGCATATAATCTTTATAAAGTGATTTTCGTTACCCTTCTATTGCCCAGTTTTCTTTGTAGTTTGGAATATCATTACTTTGGTAATCCTTAGCAGTTATTGTCTACGCAATGGCAGAACTGAAAAACAAATGTGTTAAAAAAGATATGCTACTTAAGGTTTTTGTAATAAAATAAAAATACAGTGGAAACTTAAATAAAATATAAGTATTGCAATTTTGATAATTTTCAGTGTTTTCAGTGTTTGTGTTTGCCTTTTGTACTGTGGATACTTAATTTCTCACTACTGGGAAATCTGACTTTAGTTAAGCAATTGATTTAAAAGGGGTTGTCCCAGATTTTTTGGGTGCCAAATAGCAGGCCGCAGTTCTGCTTCTCGTAAAAATTCTTGTTCCTAGTTACCTGCCAAAACATTCTTGATACATATAACCTCCAGCTGGTGCTGACTTGCCTGAGCTGGGTATTGTGCATTCTTCCATTCTGTTTAGGACAGCCTTTCATGTCTTCATACACTTTGTTCATCCTGTGGCATTAGGGAGGAGCACACATCAGTGGTGAGAGAAAACATGTGCACCTAAGCTATGAGAAGACATGGCAAACTAGTCAGAAAAACTTCTGCTCATTCTCTTCATCTTTATGATCACAAATTACTGTGAAGTCCACCTTCACCGTGTGTCAGTGAGGACCTTCATCTGCAAATGAGGCTATCAGAATGTTTCACTTTGCCAAGAGTACTCTGGCCAGAGCTTTTGTCGTATCACATGAAAACTTGAGTGTCTAACTCCCTCAGGTGTGATATAAATAATCATGACACACAGAGTCCGGGCGGGACCCACGCAAGATATTGTGTGAAGGATTTCTCCTGAAAACTATTTACCTAGGTTGTCGTTGAGTGGATATTGAATTGGGGCGTGGGACATACTGTACCGCTAATTCTCTTAAGAGCATTCCCTTTACTCACAAAACTACATACAACTCAGTCATCCAGTCAAAGCTTTCAGTAATCACTCTTCTTAAAAGATCAGCCAGGGTCATAATGCTGTCACAGTAAACTTAACTCCATACAGCACCAAAGTGCTAGTCATGATCTGCTTTTGCATGGAAGAGGACAGCTGTATTACAACCTCACAGAGTTCACCAATGGTGTGTAGCCATGCCGGGCCTGGATTGCAGTAAATGTCAGCCACACTACAGCAATCTTACTTGAGCTGTTAACGTGGGAAAGAGTGTTGCAAGAGATCGGACTTTTTTTTTGTTAATCTAGCACTTTTGGTGGCCAGTTCATGGTTCCAGCATGAAAAGTTTCAAATTACTTTACTAAAATCAAGCACTGCAGTCCATTAATGAAAAAAAATGGAAATTCAAAAGTTTTTTGGAACTTGTTATTATTCTGTTAATCAGAGAATCATACATCCTCAGATACCTGCTGTTGGGATAGTTTTAGACACTTTAGTTTGCCATGNCAGTTCATGGTTCCAGCATGAAAAGTTTCAAATTACTTTACTAAAATCAAGCACTGCAGTCCATTAATGAAAAAAAACGGAAATTCAAAAGTTTTTTGGAACTTGTTATTATTCTGTTAATCAGAGAATCATACATCCTCAGATACCTGCTGTTGGGATAGTTTTAGACACTTTAGTTTGCCATGTGAAGAGTGTAAAANCATACATCCTCAGATACCTGCTGTTGGGATAGTTTTAGACACTTTAGTTTGCCATGTGAAGTAAAAAAAAATGCTAAGTGGCTGATTTGTTTCCTTGTTATCTTTCATTGGCTGTATATAATGGTTGCATTGGGATCAGTGTAAATAGTTCCATAGAGAAGTACTAAAATTATGTAGTGCTGTATAGTTTATCTCTGATTTTTTTCACATATGAAGTAAGGTTGTCATAGTGGAGACAAAGCCAATATTTTCTTAAAATGTAAATAAAAAACAATAGGAACAGTAAATTTATTTGTTCATTGGTTTGTTCTGCCTTGCAATTCTGCATGCACTTCTTATTCTTCAGTTGCTTTTTCCTGTTTTCATCGCAGCTGTATTTAGTTGCTTTTTCCCCCCTTCTTTTGTTGTTGCTTCCTCTGCCCCCTGGGTCACTGCTTGCCTCCTTGACGTGCACTGTGTGAAGAGGCGTAGCCTGCGTGTGATGGAGAAGGGTGTGGAACAGGGGCCTCACTGGGTGCCGACATCGGAGTGGGTCAACACCTGGAAGTCGAAGCTGCCACTGCAGACCATCATGAGGTTGCTGCAGGTCCTGGTGCCGCAGGTCGAGAAGATTTGCATCGACAAGTGAGTAACACGAACAACTACTATTGCTTGTTACGCTTTTACTTAAAGCATTTCACAGAGCTTGACAGTGAGGAGGGTCGGTTGGCCACCTAGGAGAGGGACTGAATGGTTTTTACAGCCAAGCGCTTTCCTTCGTTTCTTTCTTTCTCTTTCTCCCTTTTTCTCTCTTTTGTTAGGCGAACAAGACATCATGCCTGACACACCAGTGGAAGGCTGTTTAATAGGAGGGTGACAGACCATAACATAACACAAATACAGTGTGTATTTTCTGTCTCGAAAAACTCGTGTTTCTTTGCCTTTCTAATTTTGACATGTGCAGCGATTTCATAACAGTTAACGCATTTATCACGTGCGGGAGTTGTGCTGGCCGCGTACCTGCCACAGCTGATGCGTCATTTTGAAAGAACTGCACACTTTCCTTGTAAGCAGTGAAAGTGGCTCAACTCTCTTGCTCTGAGGCCCTAATGCCACCACCATCTAGCAAGTTTACTATCTAGTCTGACATTGACAAGGGTCCTTGGAGGAGGAAAGGGAAGAGGCCGAATGTTGATAGGCACCCATTGAAATCACTGTGTGGTGGTGGTGCCAAATGGGACTGGATATATGGAGTATGGTAGTTTTTATAAAGTTTGTAGGTATGTAAATGTATGATGATTACTTTCTTGCAGATTTTGATATTTCAGTTTTTCAGCAGTACAAGATTAGGATATGTTTTATTCCATAGCTCAGTGTCTAGTAGGCATACATTTTTTTTGGCAGTAACAGTACAAATGAGTTTAATACACTTGAAAACTTGCAAACTTTTTAATAATTTCATGTGTTGGTGAACATTTATCATGTCAAGTGAGGTTTGGAAATATTTTCGAATAAACTATGTGAACGAAACATATATGTGTATTTATATTTATAAATATTTACGTATGTTTTCACTATTATCTCATATGCCTCTTTTGAATTTTTTGGAACTTCATTTGAATATATTCCCACTGTTCGTGTTATATTATTTGTTAGTAATAGGCCTACTACCAATGTAGGCCTAGTTTAAATAATTAAATTTCACACCCTCATATACAGTATTTAGTTCTGTAAAGTAATTGTCTGTAACGAAAAGAATCGCGATTTTTGGAATCTATAATCGAGAGTGTATCGGCATCGAGATCGAGAATCGAAGAAAAGTGGAATTGTTACATCCTTAATTTTTATGGCACACTAATAAAGATGAAAATACAATGCATATTCGAAGACAACTTTAAAGTTTATGTATAAGAAATTTAGCAGCTAAAATTGATTATAAAAACACCCATTTTAGCAATTTTCACATCTAAAAAAATAATACTTGAAGTTGAAGAGAATTTGAAACTTGTCTTTGGGCACAAAATGTTTCTTAAATGCTTTTCGTGTTTAGACACCACTACAAAATATTTTTAATAATGTGTTTTGTATCAAACTTGTACAGCACACTACTTGACCCAGGCAGTCAAATGAAGTCCTTAATGAGCATGACTGATTTTCAGCCAAGGCTCATTTATGGCCTTGTTACCATAACTCTCAGTGCTGCTGACTAACATTACATTGCAGTAAACTACATGAATACTGCTAGTGAAGATATGTTAAAGTCACCTGAATTCCACAGAGTTATGTGGAGTTTGCTGTAATCTTAAAAAATTCTCCATGATTTGTAGACATTGGCAACAATATTATATCAGCAGCAAACAAAAGCATTAAAGCTCGTATGGTGAGGATGCGAGACAAGTGGCTGTTCACACCTACTCCACAATCCAGTAAGCAAATCGTTGAGTTGATGCGTGATGCTTCCTACTCATTATTATTATTATTCACTCCGCATAATCACATGCGCGCCACGTACCCCCGAGGGAATCAAATCGCGTCTGGATGATAGGAAGNTCAGTGTCAGTAGTTTAAAGTATCTGGCAGACTGAGGATCTGGGTTGGTATCTGTACGATGCTCCTCTCAATGGATATGGAGCTAACTCATGTGAATTGGGCACATAGAAACGTGGCAAGGAGCCTCGTCACTGGTTCTACACACAATGTGTGCTCTGAAACTGTGGGTCTGGAGAATGGGACGGCTTAAGTGATCACTGGTTTGGAGTCGATTCCAGCTAGGGTTCTGGGCTGGCGTACATTGAGGTTGGTGTCTCATTGCACTTGCCGCTGGTCAAGTTGTTGGTCTGGCAGCAGACCCTGGGCGTTGGTGTTACAGTAAAGAGTTGGAGTTACCCCAACTAGAATAGACCGTAATGGTCCTCTTGTCGGAGGAAGTGTGAGGCCCAACCCAATGATGACATTTTCCAGGGATGTATTTACCACTGGACCAAAGAGTCGTGGGGTCTAACCGATGGTGGTGCTACTGCTTGGCATCGGACTAGCCGAGCTATCTCTCAGGTCACGGTACTAGCAATAACCATGCCCAGTTAGGTTGGCAAGTGACTGCTGATATACTGCTTCGGTCTTGTTGACCTCGCAGCGACTCCTGTGTCTGGAGGGAAAAGGCATTAAGACAATCAGAGGATAGCAAAATTAATTGCATGTAGAGAAAATCTTGGGATAGTTTGTAAGCTAGATTGTGTACAGAAGAGAGATAATTATTCCATGCAAATTTCCACTGCATGGGGCTGATGAAAGCTGGACATGTGGTAATGCAACAACCCAGCCAATTAACCCTCCTTAGGACCGGTTTCACCAACAAAGATTAAATTTCTCTCTAAGTATGATTAACAAAACTCGATTAGCTTTAAACTTGAGTTTGAAGTTGTGTTATTTTTCACCTCTGTACTCTTGAGTTTAAATTAATCAAGATTAGTTAATTTTGGCTTTTCTTTTTTTTGTTGCTACACATAGGCCTCAATTGCTGCGAAAATACCCAATCAGTAGCCAATAACTACCAAAGCCGTTTTTTCTCTCATTTAACTGCTTTTTTGCAGTGATAAGAATATTGATGATATTACCATTATGACGAAAATAGTGACAACTGTGAAAATTGGATAGAAAGTGTGCCTTTTCACAAAAAAATAATTTACATTAATGTTTCCCTTTTTTCTTATTACAGAAAATATATAATGGAAATTAAATTAAAGGTAGATTAGGTTAGCCGATAAACCTGGTTAGCTGATTCTTGCAAGTTGAGTTTAACTTCCTATGTTAGGTTGGGCAATCTGTATATTAATTTAAGTGATATTGGATCCTTTGGTTTAAGTTATAACATAATTGTAGGAAACATTTAGGCTGTTGTGTTATGAAAGTTTTGTTTGGTAGGAAGAAATTGTGTACCACTATGGTGTCTACGATTTTATTTGCTACTAGCCCTTACTGTTGAAAATTTATCTATGCAATCAAGGAAGTGTGTGAGAATATTGTTCAGAATCGTATTGTACAATGAAAAGTTCTATAACCGCAAATTTGTGTCATTTTGTTATTAGCGTACAAAATACATGGTTCCACTGTGGAAAGATAAATATGTTTTCCATTCGAGATTGTTATATTATATTGATTAATTGCATCTTTTATATACGTAATGAAACCTGCATAAAGCATCTTACGAACATCGGTACTATTCCAGATGTTATGCAGTACACTCCTACTCCATTTTATTAATATTTAATCTTGCTTAACTCGAAAAAATCCTGTTTAAGAGCATGGTGGAAAGCACATTATGCTTAATCGAGATAAAATTGTTGGAATTTTGTTGGTGAAACCGGCCCTTAGTGTGTAGTTTACCTAGTAAGGGACTCCCTCGTGATATGTCAGAAGTGTGACGTACCAATGCTGGCTGCAGAATGCGTGTATCTTTGTAGATGTAGGACCTTTGGTTAGGAGTCTCACGGGTACCTTAAGTCCTGTTCTTTCTTGATGGGCAAGATTCCTTAATCTACACAAGATTTCAGCAAAAGTTAAGTTTAATTATTATTAGGGGTTGTTAGACTGAGAAAAGTTATCAGTAAGGTAGATGCAAAAAGCCTGGGCAAAGGACTGATTCTAAAAGGAAACCAAGAAGTAGAACGCGTTGTGTTTCACTTGTCGGAGTCTCAGTTGTTTGTGCCTTACTGTAAGAACCAGAGGCCCTTCCTNCAGTAGAACGCGTTGTGTTTCACTTGTCGGAGTCTCAGTTGTTTGTGCCTTACTGTAAGAACCAGAGGCCCTTCCTCTTTCTGAAGGATTATAATTAATGAAAATGAATTTAAGCAATAAGAAATGACAACACTGAAGTTAAATTTAGGGCTCGCTTTACTGTCCATGATTAGCAACTGTGAAAATGTAGACAACACATGCTTATCAAAACTGGATTTAGTCACCCCACTTCTTGCAGGCAAGGACGCCTGGTACGACTGTTCAAATGGAGGTGACAGGACTGAATTTACATACTACACACAATAAACAAACCCTGGTGTAGGTTGTGAAGCGACGGTCCTCAGCTTTGACGTAACTTGGAGAGAGGGGTTCAGGTAGGGCTGTGTGTGGAGTGCACATTGCAGGTGACCTAAACAGTCTCGGGGTATGTAGCATGACTGGACGCTGGTTGACACTGGCTGGTGTTTGGCGTTAGAGACGTCACGGTGGACGTTGGTGGTCTCTGCGGGACTCAAAAGTGGGCTGGTGGCTGATGTCTCAGTTGTAGATGCTTCAAATCTTAGCAGTGGTGCTCCGTGAGGGAGCCACTTGAGATAGCAGGTCTCAAGATGAGATATGTCTGAGAGATGCAGCAACACAAGTCCAGATATGCCTGGCGCATGAGCTTATATAGTTGCTTGAGTGCTGGCCGACTGATGTCTGAGACTACTGGCACTTCTCGCACTCTGCAGTGCTGGCGCACAGCGATGTGCATGGGCCGCCCGCCTGGGGTAGTGGTACGTGTAGTTGTCTGCTACGGAAGTTGCATTTGATGCTCACTTAGGCACCAGGTTTCTCGTTATTTCTCATTCATTCCTGGGTTGTATCAGACAGACGTCGCTGTGTCGAGTTTCAAAGCATCTGCCTTGGTGAGAATGTCTTGATAAAGACATCTGTAGTTGACAGAGTCGTCAAGTCTTATTTAAGGTTGTATTCACATGCAGTTTAGGATGTGTTGCATTAGCTAAGGGCGGGGTTTGTGCATAGTGACATATGTGTTGAAAAATTAAAGGTGTCCCATATCATCTATCACCACGTACCCAGCCAGGATCACCACGGCTCGAGCATAAAACTAAATAAATGAGTCCACGAGTGTTCAGGGCACTCATGGGGGTGCCAAAAAGAGGTTCCGGAACTAATTACAGCACAGACAGAAACTAACAGATCAGTTCAGCAAAATCAAAGATGCAGGCCCCAACCAAACACACGTCTGTCCACCACCACTGCTGTTCCAAGACTGGTAACAAGGCGGCCGGAANAAGATGCAGGCCCCAACCAAACACACGTCTGTCCACCACCACTGCTGTTCCAAGACTGGTAACAAGGCGGCCGGAAAGCAACCTCTCTAGGTATGCCACTGACTGTTGCACAAAACACTTAAACCAAAATCCAACTTGAAACAATGAAACGTTAATTCTTTTACATAAAATATTCCAAATCCANGCACAAAACACTTAAACCAAAATCCAACTTGAAACAATGAAACGTTAATTCTTTTACATAAAATATTCCAAATCCAAATCAACCTTTCCTGGTGTTAAACATAGCTTCCCAAAATTAAGAGTACTTTAAATTGTCTTGTCCTACGGGGCCGAGATTGTGTGATGTCGCTGTCTTGAGGGGTTCAAGAGTATATGACGTCACGTGATGCTTGGGTGCTGCGGTTCCAGCCTGTGATGTCCCCTTTTAGCCGTGCACTTTAAACACTTGCTAAGCACTAGGATGTTCTCAGGATACTGCTGAATAGTCACCAAGACTGGGCTAAAATTAAGGAGTGGAGGTACGATGACAGCATATGTGTAAACACTGACTGGCATATCTACAGTAATGTTGACAGAAGACTGTAAAGTACATACAGTAGTTAAACTTCTTAATGTCTTATTAAAACAGTAGTGTTTAAATTGGTGACAACCAAAATTGGCTTTGTTATTTTTTACAGACATTAAAATGAGAAATCATATTACATAGTTACGTATGTGTTCCAAAGTAATTCACAATTTCACATTATTGGCACATATGAATGTTGGTCATTAAGACCATTGCAGTGTTGTGTTTGTTAATGGCAGAAGGATATGCAATGGGCAAGAGAAGAAAATTAAGCAATGTGTCAAATCCACTTACGTAGTTAATTNGTTAATGGCAGAAGGATATGCAATGGGCAAGAGAAGAAAATTAAGCAATGTGTCAAATCCACTTACGTAGTTAATTGTTTATGTAAATTACACTTGGCTAAGTATGATATTTAAATGATATTTAAACGCATGATTGTTAAATTACTTGTTGTCCGTATGAATACTGGAAACATTAATTACAGTGAATAATTTTGGAAACAAATTCAGTAATGAACAATAACGTACAGTATTCAGAAGTTTTTGACACCCTTTTTCTCTCTGAATTTTACATCTCTTTGTGAAGTTGGAACTTCTGTTTTGGGGTAGATGTAATAATTTTGAACAGAGCATCATACGGAGCCTTGGTTGTTTCTTCACAGCAGCTAGAAGAAACTATTTTAAAACTATTTTATGATCTTATACAGCACTCGCCTTGCAGGAAAGGTTCATAGCTTCTTCCTGTTGATGCCATACACACACCTATTGTCCTGGTGTAGCAAAGCCCATGATTTATTACATCAACACACTTATTAATTTCTCAATGGTCCAAACACCATGCTCGTCAGTCGAGGCCATATGAAGTTGGCAGTGATGCTTTAAGAGTGGATAATGAGTGAGTCGTTTGCTCTGTTACTTCATACATGCCAGTGAATGGGTGTTGTGCCTTCAGGTTTTTATAGGTTCAATAATTTGCTGACACTCCTGTGGTACTGGGCTTTCATAAGCCATTATACTCAATGCGCACAGTGTGGCATCATTATCTTCTATATTCCCTTATATTTCTACTTTTGGTGGTAATTGGCCTGTATTCTTGACACTCCCTATACACCTTCATTACACTATGACAGGTGCACCGAACCAGTGTCACTGGGTAATCTGAGATAATTATTGACACCTTCTGTGTTGAGGCACTCACAATAACTACTTTTGGAAAGCTGTAAAATCCTCACTACCTCCCATTTCCGCTTTGATTGTTTGACTAAAACATTGCCTCATGTTTATGCTGACACTATTTTGCCTGTAGTTGTGGTGATCACTTGAGTGCTGTTTGCAATTCAGTGAGTACTCTGATTGTATACAGCTAGTTTTCAGAAATATATTATCAGTATTATTAGAAAAGAATTGTCTGTTTGATGTGGGACCTCATCCTATAGCGAGTAGCATTAGTGCCTTCAGAAATTTTGCTTTACGTATAAACCACTGTGTCAGAACGAATATCACTGGTTATTTAAATTTGATTTTAACTTTCACTGTTGTTATCTGAAGCACTTAGTTTTCAGTATAAGTAATGTTAGGTACTCAGAGTTAGTGGTTGGTGCAGGGGTCTGACGGATGAGAGCGAGATCCTGAAATTCCTTCAGCATGGCACACTGGTGGGGCTTTTGCCAGTGCCCCACCCCATCCTCATCAGGAAGTACCAGGCCAACTCCGGGACCACCACCTGGTTCCGCACTTACATGTGGGGCGTCATATACCTCAGGTGAGTGACCTTTAGACAGTGTATAATTCTGAGTTTGTATCCTGGTTGAGACTTCTTGGTTTTGTTTGTCAGCCCATTTTAAAAATTTTGTTGTCACAAGGCCTTTTAGACAATGCTAGTACATTAAACATACAACTTAAACATGGTTGATACATAAAAATGTTCATTTTTGTTATAAAATTAGTGATTATTATATGTATTATTATATGTATCTAAATATGTACATATACTAAGAGAATTCTAAAGGACTGCATTGTTGTTCAAAATCTTTCTATACAAATTTATGATTATGAAAAATAATTTTTTTTTTTTATTTCTCATTGGCACATATTCATTTTACATCCTAAAAATCTCGTTAGTGGAAGAGATGTAAAAATCAGGACATTTACAGGTTAAAAAGAATTATAAAAATACTATAAAAGTTAAATATGTTATCCTGCACACAATGGATTTGCCTAGAAAGACTTAAATAAAATTACAAAACTATGAAGCATGTTAATAGGTGCGACCCTTCATGCTCACTTTGCTCGTGCTTCAGGAAGCAGAGGACGCATTTTTACTTCTAACCAGATATGTGGAGCCTGTAATA
Source organism: Clitarchus hookeri (assembly GCA_002778355.1). Taxonomy (NCBI): domain Eukaryota; kingdom Metazoa; phylum Arthropoda; class Insecta; order Phasmatodea; family Phasmatidae; genus Clitarchus; species Clitarchus hookeri. The sequence continues at coordinate 2,749 of NQII01009696.1, read as the reverse complement.
GGCATTTTAATGGGATTTGCATTTTTGTGGTATTTTTTATTTCCAGAAAACTGATGAGACATGGAACGCAAGTAAAGTGAGCATAGGTGGCTGCTTTCATTTACATGCTTCAGAATTTTTAGATTTTCCTAGGCAGTTTTGTGCGTAGAATGACAAGTTGTTTTTTGGCTCTTTTATCAATATTCTTGTATTTTTTTAATTAATTTTTTTTACCTTGCAATTTTTTTCATTTTCACAGCACACGCCACAATGCACTTTTTAAGGATGGGAATATAAAAATGTAGAAATAAATCAATTATTTCCTGCAATTTACACATTTCCTAAAAATACTATTGGGAATATTTTCATACATATGCATACATATTTTCGTACATATGCACGTACATACGTGCATATGTACGTACGTACGTAAATACATTCATATGTACATAAATACATACATATGTACATAAATACCTATGTACACATACATACCTACATATATACACATGTATGTACATAAGTGCATATATATGTATATATTCCAAAGCATTTTTACAGTACATTGGAGTGGTATCTGCAGTAGTCCATACATTGTGTGTTGCCCTCACCGAGAGCACAACTGTCCAATGTAGCATGAGATCTTGAGGTTGAGGTCACCTTGAAGTGGCTTTTTCTGTTTTTCATCCTCCAGGTGGTGGGTGTGTCTGTTGAGGGCTTGAAGGAAAGTCGCAGTTGCTTGATGTGGTTGATACAATTTGACTCCACAATCCCCTAACACCGAACCCAAAGGCTATTCTGGTGTACATTTTAGAGTCTCACAAAGGCTAGTCTATTATAGCCTTAAGCGCCAGGCAAGCTTTATTGATTTGTGTGCACATCCCAGCTGTCAGAGGGGGGAGTAATCTGGACACCTTCACCTCACCCTTACCAGGATGTGTGTTTCCATGATTTCGTAGGACATATATGGCTTGCGAGACCTTTGAGATAAACTTCTAATGAAAAATTAACATTTCAATAATAAAGCCTCTGATTTTCCCATTAAGTCAAGAAAATGGACTTTGCACTCGCTAAAAGTTGATGTTACACTGTGTTTAGGTCTTTTTTTTACAGACAAAAGGAAGTTCAATATAAATTTATATAAGTTTTTTTTTCTTTTCTCCTTTCCCAGAAGATGTCTGCCTATTAAAATAAATTTATATGCAATTCCAAAATGTCTCAAACCCATCATTATGACCATCTATCACTGATGACCCTACTCCCACAAATAGTAAGGAGTCATATCAGTGGGGTTCTACTGTACCAGTTTATGAAATATGAGATGCTTGCAATACTTGCAACATTTGATGGTTGTCTTTACACTAGTTGGCCCATGTTTTTAACTTAGAAGTTACCCTACAAATGTATGAATGCTTGTATGTTACAGGAACGTAGATCCCCCAATCTGGTATGACACAGACGTCAAACTGTTCGAGATACAGAGAGTTTAAGGTGCGATGTTGAAGCTGTGTGTTGTGGTACTATAAAACCAAGTTACCTGTCGATTGTCGGCTGCTGTCTTATCAGTGTTATTATTTTGTGTGTTTTTTGTTTCCTTGTTATTCACATAAGCTGTGTTGTAATTTAGAAACACATTAGTATTGAATTTTTGTTTGTAATTATATTTATTTTATTCATATTTTTTATTTTCAAAAGTTTTGGACATATACTTCATGGAATTTTTAAGTTATGTCTGTAAATGTGCCACCACTAGATCTCGTATATAACCGACACTTGTGAAACTGAAGCATATGTATAGTGTTTGCCAAAAAATGTACTTTACATACTTAATGTATTATTTTTGTGAAAAGAGACACACAACATGGAAAACTTTCATGTTACAGTAAATAAAATGCTAGTCTCGNTAATGTATTATTTTTGTGAAAAGAGACACACAACATGGAAAACTTTCATGTTACAGTAAATAAAATGCTAGTCTCGAGGGTTTCAAAATATTTATTCATTATCATAGGCAGACTGAGTACCATATTTACCAGTGTATCTTACAAAATTTTTGATACCATTTTTTTTGCTTCGAAAGATGGGGTGTGTCAAGTATGCGGGGTATGTTTTGTTGTACAATTTTACGGACTGATTACATTTATAACTACATTAAACGTCATTATTTTCAACAGCAGAGAGGTCATGTGAACTGCGATAAGATGGAGTCAGGTTTGTTTTGTAATGAAATACCGCTGCTGGCTGAAGGGGAACAGTAATGAGCGAGTTGTCGCAAGAGGTGAGACAAAGGAAGCAGACTGAGCGATAGGTATGTAGTAAGCAAGAGGAAGACAGATGCAGTGGCACCATACCCTCTCACACTGTTTTTTTAGATCTGCTCAATGCCGGAGATGGAGGAAGTGGGAAGCAAGCTACAGTTTTCTCGCCTTAATGGCCTTTCGCCTTTCCCCCTTGTCATCCTCTCTTGATCAAACACAAAGGATGACCTACTGACATACCACTTTGAGGCATGACGTCTATTAGTAATGGCAATGACGTCACTGTCGGACAAGGGTTCTATAGTGCCTGTCAGAGGCACTGGTGTCGCTTCACCTTGCTTGGATCTCACCCAGGGTAGATCCACGCTCGGCGACTGCTGGCTGGAACGCGGGCCCTGTCCTAGAGCAGCTGCTGGGCTGATCACTGGTGCGGGTGGCGACTGCGCCTGGAAGTGCGGGCTGGCAAGGCCCAGGTGTACTGGTAGGCTCGGTCGTAGATAGACTATGATCGG
>NQII01009695.1:3356-47359 GCA_002778355.1 Clitarchus hookeri | reverse complement strand
TGGTAAGAGTAAATTATAATTCGTTGTCAGATACTGGCTATCTTTCAAAGATACTTTTTACATTTAATTTTTTTATTTTTGTATGTTAAATTTATTTATTCAATAAAGAAACAAAAGCATGTATTCACATACCAAAGTAGCGTATAAGGCACCAATTAACACAATTATAAAAAACTGAACGTCTCGAAAACGGGATTTCATTTTTATATCAGAAAGTTTATATTATATCGTACTAATTAATTTGCTAAAACCTAATCAATGATAAACAATTACTTCTAACAGAATGTAAGAACAAATTTTTATTTTAAATAATATATGTTTGTTTTCATGCAGTTTTGTGATTTGTTTCTGAATACCGTTATAAATCAACAGTGCTGAGATGCTTTCATAAAAGNCTTGTTTTCATGCAGTTTTGTGATTTGTTTCTGAATACCGTTATAAATCAACAGTGCTGAGATGCTTTCATAAAAGAGCTCTGGCCTAAGATTACTTTTATTAAATGGAGGCAAACCGTCGTGATTACCATCATTGTCTTTGCAATAATACATATTTATTTGTCATTTAAAGTTCGATATTTGGGCAGCTTTCATCCTATTCCGCTTTCTGAAAGCTGAGTCCAAAAACATCGGGTATTTAAGTAGACCTTTCTAAAATGTATTGTCAAAGACACCACAGTACTAAAGATCTCCTGATACACTTGAATTCTTTTTAAGACTATTTTAATTAGCTTTGTCAGTAACGCATATGTTACATTCTGATCGCACCCAATAGCTGCAGTCTCTTTATGTAAGGGATTCTACCCACTCCAATTTTTACCTCCTGACCAAGTGTGTGCCTGTGCATGTTGGTGATCGTGTGTGTCGTGTGTTGACAACCCTTAAAGTACTTCAGAATAATTGATTTAATGTTGTCAAATATTTTTTGCATACTATATTGTGTCAAGTTTCCCAAATACTCGCTTCTCTCGAGTTAAGCTGTTTTTATTGTGCAATTTATGGAAAATATGTAAATTTTACATTCGAAGAACTTATTCAGNAAAATATGTAAATTTTACATTCGAAGAACTTATTCAGTTATGTAAATATATTTATAGCAGTGATAATATAGGAAAGAGCTAGGAGAACTACAGAGAAATTTCCAAATCTCAATTTTAACAAACATTTTAAAGGATTACGCCATAGATTATGAAACAATTTCTATATCACAAAAATAAACATATCTATGCCCGTCAACTCTAAGTAAAATTGAATGAACCCATAAATTTTTTTTTTAAATTATTGTATATATTATTCAATAATAAATTTAAAAAACATAAAGTTAACATAAATGCATATTAAAGTAAAATAATTTTGAAGGATTATAGTATCAATAAAACTGAATATCATGCATCATTCTACCATTTTTAAAATCTTCCTGTCTTTTATAATTTAAATAAACTGTGTTTCTATTCAGAAGTTTCAAATCCCTCTTTTGAATTATTTTCACATATCTTTCAGAAAGATAGATTTTAAAATAATTATTCTAAATAAATTATGTTCACTGAGAAGAAAAATATCCTTTATACGTTTTGAGGAGTAACACCTAGAAAGATTTTTCTTCATCTTTATCTACCCGGCTTTAAGTGTTGAATTCTAAAATAATAATCAACAATAATGAACAAAAAGATTAAAAAAATAAAATTTGTTCCTAATAATTAAGGAAGGAAAAAATAAAAAAATAACAATTCTCATTATAAAAATTAATAACACTGGAAAATATAAAACCTTATTGAGATTTTTTAACTCATAAAAAAGAATAATCTAATATAATTCTTTAATGATACTTATCAATAATTGACATTAATACATAAAATTTAAAAGATTTAAATCTGTAAAAAAAATTTGCTTTTCAATAACGAGAAAAACTGTGATGGAAGAGGCAATTGAAGAAAAGAAAATTAACATAAATGCTTACACATTTTTTGGAAAACATATATTAAAGTTTATGAAGAATTGTTTTAAACGATTTAATATGCAAATATAAAATTTTTTAAATAAAATCTGCTGTAACTAGATTTGTTTTTTATGTGTTTACTGAAAGAATAAAACTAGAACAAAATAATCCACTTCTTATTGGCTGAACCAGAAGTTCTTGATTTAATTAGTCAGCCCACTTTCCTCTACATGAAATCAAATAGTTAAAGTTCCAAAAAAAAAAAAAGAGTTATATGGTAAATGGGTCTTGACGTCTCGTTGGTAGTGACGTCACTACAGATGAAACCAGAAACCAATGTAATACTAGTGACGGAATTACAAATACATCCGCGCCTTACCTGGGAGTCGAACACAGAACGTCTCGTACCTTGCTGGCGTGCAACCAACTACATTACGGAGGTAGGTTTCGTAGCATCAACTTCAGTAGCAATCATTGTATAGTTCAAATATTTAGAGCTATATAAGTTTGAAAACAAGCGCGTGAGACACTTAAATTCTTTAAGTTCACATGGCCTACCATAGCGCTACTTGTGTATAGAATTTGGTGGAAATTTGTTGACTGGGTCCCGAGATATGGTATGACAGCCTTAGTTTCACATTTTGCACTATCGTACAAACAAAATTTTCTAAATTCACTCTCTGTATAGGCATATCAATGAGTCGAATATTTACACTGTCAGTAAAAAATGTTTTGTTTTAAGTTGTGCAATTATTTATGAACTATGGTAAACTTATCTAAATGTTTTATATTGTACCATTTTGAAAAAATACATATCTTACCAAATTAAATTATGTAAGTTTATATCACCCAATTACAACAGTACTACTTGTTTACCAAATAAGGTTGAAAAATGTTGATGTTTCCCGAGATATAGCAAAACCAAATTTATTAATCTTGCGAAATGTCGGACAAAAGAGGCACTGTTGAAACACATTTGAATGTTTTAGTAAATATTTCCAGCATGCAAAGTTAAGTTGAAATTGGGTCCGTTATTTTGTATATAAAATATATTAAAGTAAAATATTTATATGTTCACCGTTTAAAAAATATGCCAGACCCACTTAAAACTTGTCCACTTACATTACTACTTCTTGCTAAATAAATTTCGTAGAATTAAATTGATTGCTTGCCGAGATAAAACAAAACTNTCCACTTACATTACTACTTCTTGCTAAATAAATTTCGTAGAATTAAATTGATTGCTTGCCGAGATAAAACAAAACTAAATTTATTCATGAGGCTGTCTCACAAAATGGTGGGCAAATGAGTCAGAGTATTTAACAGTTGTAAAAGATACTGCCAGTTTACAAAGTAGAGTTGAAATTGGTTACATTCTTCCATAGTCCTAAAATACTAGAGCAAAATATTTATTCTGTCGCAATTTTGAAAAAAAGTGTCTGACCCACTTGTTAGTTTGTATGGCCTACTGCAGTTATAATTGTTTGCCAAATTAGGAAGAGATCGGTTGATTGATTCTCGAGATATGACAATAATTTTGTTTATTCGTGTGGCACTGTCTTACAAAAAGGTCGACAAAAGAGGTTCTGGGTAGGCGTATTTAAAGATCGTGACAGAAACGCAAAAAAATTTAATATTTAAATTTGTTACGTGGTTTCATGGATATAGCAGAATTTATTAAAATGTTCGTACGGGTGTCATTTTAAAATAACAGCCCGATCCAGTAAAACATGTTTTTGAATATGGCATACTGCAGATTGCCAAATTTGGTAGGAAAAGGTTGATATTTCTTGGGATATGATATTGAAACTTTATTTCCCATGTGGTGCTATCTTACAAAATGGCTGGAAACTGGTCTAAACATTGTACATTTGACACTTGTAAAACATACTTTCAGCATAACAATTTTAATATAAATTGGTCAAAGTGTGTGACAGATATTGCAAATGAGCATTATATATCCCATTATGATAATACATGCTTTATCGATTAAAATTACTCATATTAAAAACTAAATTATCTTTTGCTTAATTCAGAATTAACTTCACATACTGTCCAAGTACGAAATTTGGTTCAAACTGGTTAAATAGTTTTCGATATATAATGAAGAAAGTCAATTATTTCAACTTGCACTGCCTTACAATATGGCATACCAATATTATTATAGCTTTTTAAAATTCATTGCGTTTACCATGCACTGTCTTCGTACAACATATGTTTTAAATTAGTTAAATTATTTGCGAGATATGAAATGGTGCCTGACATTTTTAAACTGCCGCCAATTTTAAAATAATAACCCAGCATAATCTAAATATGTAAAAATGGACCTAGTTTGGTGAAATATGACTGTCGGATTTGAAAGTTATTAAGGGTGGGAGGGAGATTTGGGTGGCATATATTCCATACAGATATTAGGGTGAGTGCATAAGCGTATATTTCCTTCAGAAGGTATGCTCAAAAACTGTTCATACACTAAATCGAGATCTTAAGTAAGCGAGTATAAAACAAATTCTTTTGAATCGCCATCACAGAATATTTTCCAAAGATTAAATAGCATAGTTCAAAAAATGTATCCCTTTAGAAAGTTTAAAGTAAATATTACAAATAAAAAAGATCAAACAATTAACATGCTATTTTCTAAAGTTAATCAAAAAGGGGTAAATAAAACAATTCATCTAAAATATTAATCCATTTATAATTCCTATTCAACGCCAATTTCTTCAACATATTATTTTTAAACGTACAATTAAATCTGTTAACTACACTTGCTTTCATTTATTGGTATGTTTAATAATAAGTAATGTAATATTTTTGCACAAATTCATTGGACAGTTAAATATAAAATTCTTTGCTATCTTCAATTTGTAAATTATTGGGTTTTCTCTTCATTAATATAGATTTTATTCCATTAACATAAAAAGCTGTTTTATTCTCAATAGTTGTAGCAAGTGCAACCATGGAAAAAATTTACGATTGTAAATATTTACTTAATTCCTTTTATTAGAGATGGTATTCATTTTAATTTCCAGTATCTATTTGAACTACAACGATCTGCCACAATCCGTTTACACCAAAACTTATTTCTCTTCTCCTAGATAAATTCTTTATCATGTGATAATTCATTTATGATACCCTCGCAGATGTACAAATTTGTTTTTTTTAATAAATATTAATGTTTTAGATTTACATTCCGCGCATACACTTTTTGTACTACTTTATTATTTTTGTTAATTTTATAATATATTATGTTGTTATTTTCAGGAAATTTCGTACATTTCGATCACTATATGTTATTCATTTATTAAGAAATTATATCATAAAGTTATTTTCTCTTTATATTTTACAAATATCCCTATTATTGTAATTAAACCATATTCATAATTAGAAATTCTGCTATTCCTCACTTTTAAATTTGAACAAAATATCACATTTACAGATGTGGAATTGTTTGCTGTAATCAATTTATTTAGTCCCATGAAAAAAGTAATTGTGTCAAATGGTAAATTATTTAAATTGTACTGTCCATTTATGTAGATAGTAAAGGTTGGCTCGTCGACAGCGGGGTTATTAGAGACGGAGCAAGCTGCTGAAATAACGAGGAACGGGAAATTAATCGACAATGGCCTATAATAAGCAACCATCCAAGTATTCTCCTAGAGTGATATCGGGTAGCCTTGGAAAACAGAAATCATGATGTCCTGACCAGGATTCGAACCCAGGTACCCCCCGAATGTGAGCCCATAGTTTAACTAACCACTGCGCCCACCTCACCCAGTACAGACCATTGAATTATTAAAGAATTCCAGGATGTTATCTGAAAAGAAAATTTCATTACTTCTATACTATTTTATAGTTAAATGAAAATAATGAAATCTTTCTTCTTTTAACTTGATGCTTTTCCCCACCTGTGGCATACAGGGTGGATCATAGGGTCGGAGTTAATTCCTCCAGGCACATACTATAAGGTGCCTTGAAGGTTGAGGGTATTTCTAATAAGGTAGTATTTTGGGTGTTCCACTTTACTGGATGGATATATTATCTCGAGTTTAAAAAAAACATACAGAAACACTTCCGACGTGTGGTACTTTATTTTGGCTAACTTGGATTAACGGTGATGTCGTGGTGGAGGGGGGCTTCTTTGGCTGGCGACTTGATACTTAACTCTGATGTTAGTGCTGGTATGTTGTCGGGTGTGGATGAGATCTGGCAATGTGGGTGGCCTCTGAAAAGGCCCGCGTTTGGTGCCGTCTCCCCGGGACGGCTGCTCTGGGTTCGTTCTGACTTCCTCTTGTGATGTCCGACGCAACTGCTTCTCTCGGCACGGTGATAATGACTTGTCCTGTTCACTAACTCTCCTACTGATGTACTCATGTACTGATGTACTGTTGTCACCGGGGGTCCGATCTCCCCTGACCGCACTCTGTGCGGCTGATCTCTCTGTGTGCGGTACTGACGAACTGACCGATGGTCTACGGATTACTGATTTCCACTCTCCCTGAAAAGAGGCTTATATCCTTTCTAGCCTCCCTCCCTAATTTCCTACATGTGGGAGGAAACAGAACAATGCACTTCTACCAAATGCCATGATTCGTGAGGGTTCGGGGGGAAGGAGTGGTGATCTTGCCCCTTGAATTTACCATCGCAGCTTATTGTTCCGTGGTTTGGCTAAAAGGGTGGTAGGGGTTGGAGTATTTGTGGCTCCACTTTCAATTGGTCAGCCATTTTCTCAGGCGTGATGCTAGAGGTGCTCCTGCTTGTCTCTGCAATTTCTCCCGCTTTCCTACGTATATACGTAGCGCTTTCCGGGTGTTCCGATGATATGCCAGCTCTTACTCGGCACAATCTTGACATGTGTAACTGCGATCCGTTCTGGCTGTCCACGTGCCTCGTGACACGTGTCAGCTGGTAGGCGCTCGCGAAGGGGGTCAGCGAGCTTCTACTCCAAAATGTGTTACACGTCAAACTTATTAATATTTAAACTTAGGTGTTATTCACAGTGATTGAAAATAGATGTAATGAGTTTACATAAATTAGATTTCACTACATTATTTTAAAAAAATTTAACATTTTTATAATCGTTGTGTGTTGTTAAGTCAGTCTTTAAAACAACATTAACAAATTTATTGTTTATTTTAATAATTTCATCTAGTTATGTTTTATTTACATTTTTCCACTTGAATTGAAACAGCCATATTATTCATTTTTGGGTTTTGTAATGAAACATATTCGTGTGTTTATACAATATCATTACTAAGTCAATGGTGTGAAGGAGAAACTATAGTTTTTTGTCATAGATCTACATATTTTTATAAAGCATAATTTTTAAGAACATATTTAGGATATTCATTTCAATTATACCTAAAATAGTTATTTAAAAATTCTAGCAATCGTATGCTAAATAAATCCATTATTTAATATAAAAAAATTACACAAGAAAACTTAATTTTTATTGAAAGTATATACATTACTATTAGATATAAATGTCTACCAATTTCTGAACAAAATATCATTATTAAACTATTATCATAAAAAAATAATGTTGTTATGTTTGAATTAAGGAATTAATTGTGTTGTATATGTTACCTCCGAACGAATCATAGTAATAAACGTCATTATATGTTTAATCTCTCACCTCTTTCTTTTCTATTATTCATTCGATTAAATAAACAGACCTCAATAAGTATACCCAGGTCAATGCATTTCTGGTATAAATTAAACTTATTAATTCCTATTATATTTCTTCCTTTCAAATGATCAGAATTCCAAAAATTATGAGAATTTATATTTAACACTCTTATCATGTACGGCATCCTTTAGTGTTTAAAACCACTAAATCATTTAACTTTTTAATTAATATGATTACCATGCTTACATTTTCATTGTTATAATTATTATTCCCGCATTTTATTCACCATGGGTAACTAAAATACGGTCAATTAATGCTCTCACGTCATTCATCCAGACATATTCATTGGTATATTATAGTTATTTTTTCCCCTTACCTATAGCTTTGTTTGGGAAAATATTTTTTTAGGTGTGTTATATTCAGATCATGAATATGATTTTTTACATGTTTTTCATTTATTGGTTTCATTATGTTAACACATGCCAAAGCTTTTTTTAATTCATGAAAATTACATTCGTTGTTTTAACAATTGTAGTACAGTTATCACAATCTTAATCAGTATATTTATTCTCAATGCCCTTATGTTTAGTTTGTTGACAAATTAGGATGTCCAACCGTTTATTCGTACTCCTTATTTTTGACGAATATTTTATTATTTTCAAAATTTTCTATGGTGTCACCAATTAGCAAAACATTTTCCATCTCCTCATAAACCATATTTCCATCACAATAATCTTTTCATGTTTTTATTTACCTTTGTATATTGTAGAATGGGTTAATTGCTGAATTTTATTCTTCCAATTTTTTCAATCTTTTGTTTATATGCTCCCTCCTATATACAATTTTAAAGCTTTATTCTGGGAATAATTCTCTTTCAATTAAAGTTTCCATTGGTATTTGTGGATATTCTTAATTTTTATTGCAACAGGTACCTATTTATGCTTGTTATCAAATTTATATTTTCTTCTGCTACTTCCTCTACCTTCCTACCAATATTCTGTAATTCGTGAATTAAAATAAGGTCCTCTTATGTTATTCATAATCTCCTCATTTGGTTTTTCTCATCAGCATTTCCGTTTAGTAATTTAACTATATATATTTGTTTTGTTGGATCGTTTTTTCCCATTTATGCTGAAAATTTTAATAGTATTTAAATGAGCTAAAAAGTATTCAGACTTCTGAGAGACAAACGATTTTGTACTACAGATCAGACAAAGGAAAATACAAATAAATATTTACAATAGTGTAGTAGAAATATGTATTACCTATGAGCGTTTAATTTTTTTTCCCTTATGATATCTATATTTTACAACAATTAGGATTAATAAAGAGAGTTACTGTTGGTGATTATCTTAAAGAAGTTAATATTTATATAATACAGTTAATGCGATAAAAGAACGTCCAAAATTACCAATCAGATATTATTATTGGCCATTTTAAATAAAAAAATATTTTAATGTTCAAATATATTTAAAATTTATATAAAATATAACTTTAATGATTAACAGTTTGATATTTCTGGCTATATAAGAGTTGGTTTTCATATTAATATAAAACATAATGCAAATGAATACGTTTATTTTTCTCTGTTCACTCATTGTGATGTAAGAAATATTTATGTTTAAAATTAAAGAAATAAAATTATATTATAGAAAACCGCAAATTAGACATTGCGCAATGATTTTGTCATCAAATGTATAAGACTTATAATGATTTTAGAAATTCTAAGTCAATAACAGATACAGTATACCGAAATAAATTTTTTTATAAACCAGTGTTGAATTCTAATGAACATCATTCCGTATTTTCTAGAAGACATCTTTACACGATTAATTGTTCATATGTAATATTAATTTTAATGGTTTAGGATAAGACAAATATGAAAAATAATGTGGATTTTGATTAATTTGTTCCAGACCACGCTCTGTGATTTAGTTGGCTCTATAAATTAGTCAGAAAATCTGACTTAAGATTATTTAAAATATAGAATTACATAATATATTTAAGTTTTTTAATTACTATTAAATACCAGTTTAAATAAATGTAATATTTTAATCATTATATTATATTCAACGTCGGCGAGAAATCATGTGCCAAACTCCAGGAGGTAATTCCTTGTGGAAAATAAGGTGTGTTATACATTGCCAGCACTTTCATGTAGAGAATATTAAGGGAGGTATGCAGTGTTAAAAATCAAATTTTGAAATGCATTAATGTAAATGTTGCAGGAAGTACTTGACATGGGGTGACCAAAATATAAATGGTATATCACGAACCACAGATCATAAATCTCTGTAAATTTGGTTTGTAAAATCATCCCCCTTCAGTGTGTAAGTATAGGTAGTCGCCCACTTTTCACAGGGAACTTTGGAATACTAGGCGGCAAAGGAAGAGTCAAGGCATCTTTGACCCACCACGGTACAAGGAAGACAAAAGGTTCTCTTGTCCGTACTCGCTTGGTCTTAAATCAGTGGTTTATTTATTTGAAAGGTGTGCTAAAAGTCAAGTTTGAAAATATTGTCTTCAATGTACCAGCTATCTAAAATATTATATATAATTTTTTTTCTATTATATAAATTACATTTTAATAAATTGAATAAAATAACCAAATTTTAACAGTGATTAAAAGATCTTCTTATCTTAAAGACAATTAAACAGGGAATGATATCTTCTAATATATCGTTGGCTTGAATTTGTTGTACGAGGCATTGAAGTTTTTCGGGTTGGAATGATATCGATACTTTGGGCAACTACCCAAATTCATACAGCCTGAATACCATGCAACAGTTTTAAGTGAACTGGTCAATGGTTTAGAAAGAAAAAGAGTTTATATTCACGAAATAACCAATAAATTACCCACAAACATTGATGACGTATATCTTGTAGGGGATCCACATTTTTACAAGGTAGGCCTACAACCTTTTAAAGGTAGTGTGACAATCAATCAAAGATTACTTTTGGAGGGGGAAAGAGGAGCGTTTGTCCACTTTACTTATTTTTTATTTCCGTTTCCATGTTTAGTGGGGTTTACATGATGTTAGGGTTACCTTTTTATTTTTCAGTATTTTGTGTTTGCAGATTAGCCTCCCCATACTAAGATTGCACTTAAAATCACTGCTAAAATATTATGCTAGTGATTTTTAACTTTTCCCAATAAATACCATGAAATGTTATTAAATAAACGACTCGTGCGAATGTGTTTCATACTTTAAACCTATCTGCGTCTCCTTGGAATACGAAAATTGTGTTACCACGAGAACTATTAAATTTTTCCTCTACCGTGGCCTACATATTCTGCTGATTTTTCTGTTAAGCTTAAACTCACCTTTATTTTGTAAATTCTCAAATTTATTGCTACTATTTTTTATGAGCTTGGATTGAAATTTATTTTATACCAACGTACAATTAACCATTTGCATTTTTGCTTCAGACAAAAACATATTGATTTGTTCATTATTTCTACCGATGTTCCGAGTTAAGTATAAACATTATAATAAATTGCTCACGTCATTCCTTATGGAACATTTTAACTTTCACTGAAATACCTGAAGATAAATATGTTGAGTGCTTTAGAAATTCATGGTTCTTTTAATGTTATTATATTTGGATCACTCTTGTAAGAAGTTTATATGTAAGTTCAATAATATGAGACAAAGTTATGCACATTGAAACCAACATACTACTCCTTTTGAAGTACAGATTGTTACATTACAGTTCGATTAACTTCAAAGATTTTTAGATCCGGCTACGTTACCTGTTGTACTTTTGACGACTTTTTTCAGCTCAAGAATCTCTGCAGTCACATGATGCCATGGAAGTCACAGGAAATCATTAATAAACCCTTTATTTGCCATGTTGAGTTAACAGCAGTTTTCTTTTACTGCTTTAGTTATATGTAAGAGTACAATTTTCTTCCTAAGTGGAAACTAACTTGATTTAAATTTTTCAGCTTTCGGCTGTCATCCAATCAAGAAATTGTAATATTCTCGGGAGACGGCACTCAAAAAATAAAATTGTAAATATATTTTATTACAAATGTAAATTTGTAACGACAATTAATAATCTCTATACACAATCTTTCAACTATATAATTAGCATTGAAGTACGGTTACCATTCGAATTTAATTATTTCACTGGGAAATTAAACTTTTCTTAACCAAGCATGGGAAAGCTACCATGTGGGAATGGGAAAACACTTGCCATTTGTACATAATTGTTGCACCTACACACACTGGGGCGGGAATTTTACTAAATGAGCGTGTTTCACAGTTGTAAGAATTTTGTGTGATTTTGAATAATGTGCTTCAATCGAGGGTCGCAACGAAGTCGCGCATATATTTACAGTAAAAGATCGTTCCGCCAGGGCATGTGTAAAACGTAGCGGGCAATGTCGTTGACTAGCGGAATTTATCGTCGCATTCCCGTTTCCCCTGCCCTTGAATTCCACCGCTGCTCCATCTGCACCTTCTTTCCAGGCCTCCCTGTTAACCGCCAACCAAAACCTGTCTACTCTACAGCTCTGCCAGGAAATTAAAAAAGTGTCTAGCTTGTTTAGGTGAAGGAGCAAGGCTGTGAAGGTGAAGAGATTTAGGCGGCTCTTAACATCGAGGTCTTGAGAAGCGAGGATGAAGCGAGGTGAGTATGGAGCAGCGCCAGAATGAGTGGGTGGGGAAAATGGGAGATCCCCGAGAAAACCCACCAACCAGCGGCACCGTCCAGCACGATTCCCACATGCGAAATTCCGGGAGCGACCCCGCCGGGAATCGAAACTGGTTCGCCTAGGTGGGGACGAGTAGTCTAACCACTAAACGATCGCGGCCCCACGGAAGTTTGTGATTGGTTGGTTGAGACAGCCTTATCGGTACAGGCGGCGTGTCCCGATCCGGTGGAAGGCTGTGGGCCTCGTCCGAGGGCTGTCTCTAGGGTGGGTCGAAGCCGTCGGCCGACTTCTGGAGTTTAAGTTTGCGTCCCGGCGTTTTCCAAGTTCAGTTACGGAATAAGTATTCAAATACTTGTACACCCGCTGGCGTCTAGAGGGAGCCACGGCTCCCATTTTCGGTCAAACGCACTCCAGTTTAAGAATACGTAGCGATGTCTGTTTAGAGATAGAGCTATTGGAACTCTAAAATGAATATGCGAAGGGAGATCGTCACAGGCCTGTGTTTACTGTAGTCTACCCATACGTTATTTACAAGACTTTGTAAACATAAAATGAAAAAATTATAATTTACAGAGGAATAGCCAATTGCGCTCCCATATAAAGACACAAAAATGTATAAATTACTCTACAACAAATGAGCCTTAACTAGACGATGCTGCTACAAAATATCGAAAATTCTCCGACACTTGGTTTTGTGCAATTTTTTTTGACGACGTTTGTGCAAAACGAGTACGGGAATTCTATTCAAGAATGATATTTGACACAAAACTTATTTCCTTGTTGTAGATAGTTACTATTTAATGTTTAACTACATACATTAGAAGATGCTAGTTATTAAAGTCGGAAAGTTAATTTAATATAACAATTTGGCTTTACGTAATTTCCAAAATGGTTGCCAAACCAATAATTTTGAGCTTAATAAGTGTGAGTGGCGTCTCATTAAATTTTAAATAAAGAAAACCCAACTTTTAACTGAGTTTATTCCAACTCCTAATGAGGAAATATAATCAAAACAGTTCGACTGTTCAAATTCGATAGAAAGACGCATGTCCACATTCACATATGCAGACAATAATGTGATTTAATGAACCCTTACTTACNTTCAAATTCGATAGAAAGACGCATGTCCACATTCACATATGCAGACAATAATGTGATTTAATGAACCCTTACTTACATATAAATCATCTTTGGCACAGACTTCGTACTGTACAAAACTACACATTTTTCAGTTGGATTGAGTAAATGGTTTCAAAAACAAAACCCTTCGCCCAAAAAACTTAGCAGGTTGAGTATTTTGTAATGTATAATGTAATATGTAAAGAAAACTCACTTTCTTAGTGTTCTTAGATAAATTTTGTGCTTAGTCATTTAATTATAATTTCCTCGATAAATTCTAAATACGTATTACAAAAACGTTAATTTCTTGTTACTTTTCTCTAATAAACTGGTGAAAAGAAAATTTTAAAACGAAAAATTTTTTATAGCATACGCATTTAAATTTGTATATAAATAAGGATTAAAACGTGTCAGTGTATGCCAACGAAATATTGTATCGTACTTAAATTCCTAAGGACGCTGTTTTGAGAATAATATTCTGATTTATAACTGTACNTTCAAATTCGATAGAAAGACGCATGTCCACATTCACATATGCAGACAATAATGTGATTTAATGAACCCTTACTTACTTATAAATCATCTTTGGCACAGCCTTCGTACTGTACAAAACTACAAATTTTTCAGTTGGATTGAGTAAATGGTTTCAAAAACAAAACCCTTCGCCCAAAAAACTTAGCAGGTTGAGTATTTTGTAATGTATAATGTAATATGTAGAGAAAACTCACTTTCTTAGTGTTCTTAGATAAATTTTGTGCTTAGTCATTTTATTATAATTTCCTCGATAAATTCTAAATACGTATTACAAAAACGTTAATTTCTTGTTACTTTTCTCTAATAAACTGGTGAAAAGAAAATTTTAAAACGAAAAATGTTATAGCATACGTATTAAAATTTGTATATAATTAAGTATTAAAATTTGTATATAATTAAGGATTAAAACGTGTCAGTGTATACCAACGAAATATTGTATCGTACTTAAATTCCTAAGGACGCTGTTTTGAGAATAATATTCTGATTTATAACTGTACAAAAATTTTCGATCACATTTATAATGCCATCAATTTGCTATAATAAGTCAAGATGATTTGATAACTCCTTAAATATAATATACGCAATTTTTTGTGAAAATTGCAATTCCCAGAAAGAATGACTCGAATGAATCCAAACTCAAAGAATGAGTAGAACAGCGTACCAGCAATAAGTGATTACGATTTCAAAGAGATAGTGGACACGTAGGCCCAGCAGCGCCCTCCCTTATGCGACTCACACAGTGAAGAGACGTCAAACGAAGTAAAAGCAAGTGCCAGTACGTCTCATTGACGTCAAAGGGCGCCATACAAACATGTGAGAGAGTTCTAACGGGGCAGAATGATCGTTCTCCTGGAACGGNCCATTGACGTCAAAGGGCGCCATACAAACATGTGAGAGAGTTCTAACGGGGCAGAATGATCGTTCTCCTGGAACGGGTATGTCATACCATGACATTTCGTCTCGTGCAGGGCAAGCTGCTACAATAGTGAAGCGTGTGTGGCACCAATTGATATAAGAGGGTCGTAAGCAGTGACGAGCGAGTACTGGACCTCGCCATTTGACCACAGCACGGGATGACTGTCATCTTGTCCGCATGGCCGTAACGGAACGTACAGCCTCGTCCACAGTTTTGGCTCTACACTGGAGCACTGCAATGGGTGTGTACCTCTCTGCGTCGACGGTTCGATGCCGTCTGCTGCGGGCTGGACAGGTTGCACGCATGTCGTTGCGTCGGCTTCCATTGAACAGAAACCACAAACGCTGCAGACTGCAATGGGCACGTGAACGCTGTCGCTGGAGTGCTGAGTGGAAAAATGTAGTGTTTTCGTAAGAGTCCCGCTTAAATCTGTCCTACAGTGATGACCGCATACGTGTTAGGCGCTACTGTGGTGACTGCAATCTGGCAGCCTAAATTGTGGAGCTTCTTAGTGGACAAACACCAATTGTGATGGTTTGGGGCGCCATTGGATACAATATGCGATTTCGACTCCTACGTGTTGAGGACAATCTGAACATCAGGGTAGTTTTAGATCCCGAGGTACTACCCTCCTCCAGGCGACTCCTCGTGCCAATTTTCAGCTGGACAATGCCCGATCACATGTGTCGAGTAATGTGCATGCCTTCTTCAATGTACCGCTGGTACTACATCTTCCATGACCCACTCGTTCATCTTGCATGTCACCCATTGAACACGTCTAGGATATGGTTGGTTTTCGACTTGCTTATCACCGACCTCCAGCAACCACTGTTGATGCTTTGTGGACTCGCATGCAAGCGGCGTGAAGGGTGATTCCCAAGGAACATATCCAGTTCCTTTTTTATTCCATTCTCCCGACATTTAGGGGCTCTGATTGCTGCACGTAGGGGCTTCACACTATACTGAATCCCTAAGGACAGAGATTATGTACAGTTCTGTAATTCTAATCAGTTTTGTATTACCGTGTAACTAATCTATGTTAAAAAGTTCATTTCAATCACATGTATAGTTATAGGTGTTGCCTTTTTCACAAACGTTAGTGCATATGCCATTAAAATTGTTCTAACTATTTTTTTAATTGGTTTATTAAATGTTCAGTAAAGAATATTAAAAATATCGGAAGGTTTCCAACTNGTTTATTAAATGTTCAGTAAAGAATATTAAAAATATCGGAAGGTTTCCAACTCTGCAAGAATAAGTGAATGTTGTTTTAAAAATCCGAAAATATTAGTAGCCTGACATTGCACTATTTGTATGCTACTTTTGGATGGTGCCTGTTGAATAATTTATAAGATACTACGCAAAATATAGTTTTTGAGGTGTACTATTTCCGATAGGAAGGATTACTATTCNCTCTGCAAGAATAAGTGAATGTTGTTTTAAAAATCCGAAAATATTAGTAGCCTGACATTGCACTATTTGTATGCTACATTTGGATGGTGCCTGTTGAATAATTTATAAGATACTACGCAAAATATAGTTTTTGAGGTGTACTATTTCCGATAGGAAGGATAACTATTAATTTACGGATTAATTATTAACGAATACTCATTATTGATAATTTTACGGATACCGACGGATTAATTTACTAATCAGTTTTAAACTGTAGCATACCACGTTCATTTGAAATATGTCTGAATGTTCAGGATATTTTCTAGATAACCGCAAAAGCAACATTTCGAAACACAATTTTGTATAAACCGTTACTCGCGCGGCTCCTCGCATCAAGCGCGCGCGGCCCGGCGCTGCTTTGCGTCAATGTGAATACTGACAAATTTTAAGTGCAATAATAATCACTAAAAATATACTATTAAAACATGGTTTGGAAAAAACTCAGCAAGAGGCACTCTGTACATTTTAATATAAAGAAAATGGGGACTACCAACATATCACAATGTAAAAAAGAATTCAAAATCGCGTTATAGTGATGCTTATTGTTCCATAACAGCGTGCAGACACCATCGCCATGTTTCCGTTTTGAATTTTGAAAATTCGTAGAAAGCCCCGGAACTAAACGAAATAAAATAATTTATTTAGTTACAGCTCGTCATGTCTTCTACGGTAGAATCACTGTAGAACAAAAACTAATTCTTGGATAATAAGGAAGTGATGCAGGAATCAGCCGTGGCCTGTATTACGAAACCCGGGAATTAACAGGGAAACGTGAAAAAGAAAATATGAGGAAATCTGGACATATGCTCAAATATTCCTCCAACGAAGTGCGACCTCAGTGTGTTATAACTACACTTCTACTAAGTAGGAAGCAACAGTATCAGCACTGAAGTATGAAGGAGCAGTGGAAACTTAATGAACTACTGATGATGAATTTCTGTGATACACGTAGGTGTTATCTATTGCATATGTTCGACGACCAACACAAAAAGCGACCATAGCATTTTAAAAAATAGATTTTGCTCATCCTAAACATACCTCTCTTAAGTACTGGAATGCATAATAAACATACAAGAATTTCCAAAACATGGAATTATAAAGTCTTTGGAAAAAAGTAAGAAGTACTTTTCCAAGCTCCGCAATGGAACAATACATGCAGAAACCATAATTTTCACGACAGTGACAGATACAAGAAATACACGTATGTAATGCTACAGTGAGTGAGTGAGTAAAGAGATTTGGGCGGCTCTTATCCAGACCGACTTGTATCTCCTGCGCATATCCCCAACGTCGACTCACGAATCACCAACACAAATGTCAAATTCTCATTGTCAACAATGTTGAATGTTTGTTCACATCTGACTATTCAACTGACTTACAACTTCCATATGAATAAAATGCACTTTGACTAACCTGAATATTGTCTAGTTGTAATATAAGTAAATTAGCGGGACAGTGCAAAAATCTAAAAGCACGTGTTGACATAAACAAAATTTTGACTTCAAGTCCTATAGCACTACTGGCAGAAAAGAAGCTAAAATTTAGAATATGCATCGTAGCAAGTGCGCATCTCCCGTGCGCACTCTACCAAATTTTGTTTTACTGCCGTGAATGTCAGTGGCTATGCTACGGGAGAGCAGAATAAGACACAGTGTATATATGTCATTAATGAGACTGAAAATACCTATAAATATTTGATATTTTGCAGTGTGGAGTGCATTTGCTTGTGGCTGTTAGAGAAAAAAAACAAATATTTTCAACAGCCAGGCAGGCATTTAGTGTATGGTGGAAGCAAAGGAAATCTTATTGCTGCACAGTTTCTCTGTAGAGCGGCAAAACATCCAACAAGCACCTGAACGTTGCTCCATAGTATTGCCGTATTCTGGCATATTCTGGTGTATTCAAAGAAGCTTATGCAGTGCCTGGAATAACTGAAACGAACGTTTTTCGTACATGCTAGTGGTTGCCCATACAGGCAGGTGCTGCGCGATGCATTTCCGACGAACTTTAATGGCAGACACTTGAATTTTCTGACATAAGTTTCTGAATGAAACATCCTAATTTTCTTCTCGACTACCACATTTTATAGTTATCTTTCAGGTTCACTATTCGTGCACCAATAATTAGGTACTGATTTCGAAATATGGTTTCGAATGTTTCAAATAGGCCTACTTCTAGTTATCGTAACGAAAATTACAATAACCACGCAACGATCTCATCATCATAATATTTCATAACTTTTAATTATGGAAAAATTTACAAAAGATATTGAAAACATAATGTATGTGTTCAGTTCGAGTTATACTTGAGAAAAGTATTTAAGTTTGTAGACATTTACAAGGTACAGATGCAGATTCAGTATAATTATGTCAAAACGATAATCAAAAAGAGAGGCTATGAGCAAAAATATTCTCAATTTCTAACATATTAAGCTTACATGCATTATTAACCAAAGAGCAGTGGAGATAAATCTTGCAAACTCCCGTATTTTATTACTAAAAATGAGCAGCACCATTGAACAAGAAAATTCTTAGACTGTATCCACACTTCATTTAAATTTGTATCTGCACAGTGTGGCAATAATACTGGCGAACAGTAATAGTCTCTTTAATTCCTGATCTCATCGGGGCTAGTGGCTCTGTGGACGTCGCCCGACCATCAAGTGGCGTACGCACGCGACGTTGGGCAAAGTTAGCAACGTGATCAATCAATGCTGCGGGCTTGTTAGAAGCCCCTCTACACTTGTGCCGCGGAATAAAACCAGGCCCGGTGATTGATTGACTTCGGCAGGTTGAGCGTGGTTTGCTCGAGGCACACCGCCGGGGAGGAGGAATTGAAGTTACTCCGTTCCAAGAAGAAACTTTCTTTCCTCGTTCGTCACAGGACACTGCCACTGCCTAGTAAATTAATTTGCAAGTCCCCGTTTGCAATAAATCCCGTTGGAAATTTAATACATCACCTTCAGTTTTACTTTCACTTGTCGTTGTTAATTTTTAAAAACTAAAATCAGTATCACAAAGAAATCACGGTCACCTAAGGAAACATCGTTTTATACATCAAATCGTGGCATATTCCAGCATACAAAGACATGAATGTTTTATGTGAAATCAGTGCAGGCGGGTGATCGTTCCTGGTATCTTTTGATTGGGTTATGAAATTATATAAATTAGGTTTCAAAACGTATGGCGCCTTTATTATGTGTACGTCCTACAACGTGACTCTTTGTGTGCATTATTTTGCAAATGTAAAAAAAAAATTACATCAGCTTACACAGATACAGATTCAAACCACAAACCCTATATAAAAAAAAATCTGCATCCAATAACTTGAATATGCCGGATTAAGGAATGTTTCGATTAATAAAGGCACTTCATTCCGGTCCGATACTGAACAAAATCAGTGAAAAATATGCATTTTAATGCATATCAAATACCTGGCGCCGTAAACATAACTGTACATAAATTAAAAATAGCGTTTGTGCATACATACAGTAGAGAACTTTGATAATAGTGCACTTACTATAAGAAGATATTATACAATGTCATTTAATGGTTTTATATAATGGAGATAGGGTTGAATTCGACCCAAATAATTAGTAAGGGGATTCTTTATGCAAAATCAAGTGGCAGATACGTTGGACACCGAGTGTTTCCATGAACGGATGTAGTTTCGTAAGCTTTTTACTGTATGGTAATTGTTGTTTACATTATTTAATAAACGTCCCCCACCATTGTGTGTGAGGTGTAAACAGCAGCTTACCTTACACGCATGTATGACGTATTGCTTACGTACGAAGCACTATATCGCTGCAGTGAAATCTAGCGGAATATTTGTGTTCGTTTAAAACGAAAACGGCGTGTCCTATGAAGTTGCAACAGTGGGGCCATTTTCGTTTCAAAGGTCATACTGATCAATAAACTAGCTTCTAACGTTCATAATTACCAACGGTGCCCCTGTTATTTTCATAAAGGGGAGTGTTATTAATGTGGGTTTGCCCTTTGGTTGAAGATCCCTATAACATTAAAACAATGTTCCACAAATTGTACTTTCATCTCAACTGGTTTCCGATATTTCGTAAATTATTTTCCAAAATTTAAATTTTCGGGGGCTTAGTTTGACCTTAATATTAAGTTTAGTATTAAGTGTCCTGTATATTTGCCACTAGAATTTGTCAATCGAATTCAGCCCTAAAATGTATATGACTATGAATTTCGAAATATTCTGATTCTCTTATGTCAGTTTAGGTTTTCCCTTTATTATCCATACCCTGCCTCATTATAAGTATTTTAAAAATAGTTGTTTTAAGAAATTGGGTTACGTATTTATGAGACAATATTTCTGCTACTCTTTTTAATACTACGTTCGCACTGAGTACTAATTACTGCCTATTTCGCTGTGTTTGGCGCTTTACAATACATTTCTATGAAGATGAGAAGAGAACAAATATAAAAACTACTACGTAGTCGAAATAGCCGTACAGCATACCAGACGAGAAGGCACGACTCTACTGGAACAAGACGTCACTTCCACGCACGATCTGTTAAAGCGGATTTTCCACTTCCTCGTGTTTGGCAAACATGACGTCATACCTGGCTTCACGGCTGGGTTGTTTTTCAAACAGCGGGCTGAGGAAAAGCCTTCATTGTGGCGAGTTATGCATGTTCGCAGCCATACGTCTTAAGGCGATCTTCCTTCCCCGTATGCTTGGAGATCACCAACAATGGATGATCGGATTTCGTATGGGCGGAAATTGGAAACAGCTGTGGCACAGGGAGAGAAAGAATGGGTATTCCCACAGCGGTATTTTGGTCATTAGTAAAAGGACGCTCCTCCACGACGATATTGAACGGACTTTTTCGGGCAGGTGGGTCATACATACTTCGACGCGTAGTGGAAAAGGCCGGATCGTGAGAATATCTACGTATTCATGGAACACGTTCTACGAGCACGTGGCGTCGCTATGCTGGCACAAACATGGATCAATAGAAGAGCCGCCTTTAAAGCACACCCAGCGCCATCTTAGTTCCCACAAGAGCTCGGCAGATTTCCCTAACCCCTGTACTATAATGTGACGTCAGCATCTTCGACTGGCAACTTAAAACCAATTACCGTTCCTGATCCGAAAACTCACTGCTCTACACCTATCGAAAGAAGCCAAAAACTCTATTGATAGACGACCATGACCCAGATAATCTACTATCTTCCATCTACAAATAGTGCAGCAGATGAGGTCTTCCCCTTGAAAGCCCAAAGGTAAAATGTCAATATTTGGAGGGTTCTATTAGAGATCCTCATGTAAACTGTAGCGTAGCAATCACAAATTTTTTTATTCACAGTGTAATGTTATTTACATTATGACAGCAAAAGTTTCGTAAATTTCGTAAAACTCTTTATGCAAAAACCTGTAGATGATTGTGTTGGTCCTAATGCTTTCCTTCAATGTGAACCTAGAAAATTTATATTACTGAATCTGCTCGCATTCTCACTTAAAAAAAAACAAATGTAAACAGTGCAAAAATTTTGACTTACAGAAAAATTATGCACGTAAAAACAAAAATTTNATTGTGTTGGTCCTAATGCTTTCCTTCAATGTGAACCTAGAAAATTTATATTACTGAATCTGCTCGCATTCTCACTTTAAAAAAAAACAAATGTAAACAGTGCAAAAATTTTGACTTACAGAAAAATTATGCACGTAAAAACAAAAATTTATTTTTTCATAGGGCAAACGAATGGAATAAAAACAACAAAGCCTGAAAACAATGCTGGCAGAAGATATTTCAACACGCTACCACTCATTTCTAAATACTTCAATCGGTCCCCAACCTATATAACCAAACTAATTTAAAGTCAAGCAAAACTAAATTTATTATATGCCACATATTTTCAGTTACACAAAATGTCAAGTACAGCAACTCTTATTCCTAATAAATTTAAAAGCAAATTGTTTAATATTAAATTATTTTTTTAAATAATCATGATGATGTTTTATTTTGTTAAAATGTTATTTGTTTACCAATGGCTAGTTTAGAAAACCAATTTTAATTACACGTTGTTTTTATTAGCCTACTTTCCGAAGGAAATAAAGGCCTGTGAGATAACTTTCGTGTATGTGTGTCTGTGGGTGTATGAATGTGTGAATGTGTGTGTTCGTGTGGGGCTTATTGTGCATGTATGTGTCCTCCCTCCTCAATTTTTCAACATGTCAACCGAATTTCACCAAACTCTGTACACATATAGTAATTAGTACGGAAACCTAAATTGTATAGTTTTCGACCACGCCGGGCGCTTATTTTTAAAATGCAGGCCATTTTAAAATTTGAGATGATATGTCATATTTTGGAAAACATTCAACCAATTTAAACCAAATTTTGTATTCTGGCAGCCCATCAAGTAAGCATTACATTTTGAGAAGAATACTGTTGTTGTTTGTTTTCCGTTTTGGAAGATAGAACCAATAAATAAATAATGATAATATTTTATATCTACAAAACTATTAAACCAAATATCACCAAATTTGGCAGGTAAGTAATACTGTCTTAGGATAAGACATTTAAGTAAATAAAATTGATTAGTTAGTAATTTTCTAAATGTTGGTCATACAAACATTTAAAGGTAATTTGGTATACCAACCATACCATTTCATTCTTTACCAAGAAATATTGTACACTGAAAGAGTATATAAAAATAATTATATATACCAACACATTATTGCTTTTATAAAATAATTATTATGTCATATCCAAGTAAAAAATTATCCGATTCCTACCAAATTTGGCAAACAGGTAGTAGTGAAGCAAATTATATAAATTAGGAAAACATCAGACACTTATATTTAAATTAGTGGCCATATAGATTTTTTAGATTAGATTACTATACCGTCTTAACTATAAAATCATCTCCAACATAACATTGTATGCTTACAGTAGATATTACAGTTATCAACTATATCTACACGGGGCATTGTTGTTTGCAATCTTGTAACATAGCATCNTGCTTACAGTAGATATTACAGTTATCAACTATATCTACACGGGGCATTGTTGTTTGCAATCTTGTAACATAGCATCAGACGAATATAACAAGTGTTTGTCATTTCTTGGAAAACAATTGACCGATAACAATCAAATTTAACATACAAGTAGTACCCCGGCATGTTAAAGTTATGTTTTGGCAAGTCAGGCATGTATTTTCAAAATGGCCATCTTTAAACGATATTTGCTTTGAATTATATATCGTCGAGACCATGTAATCAATTCCAACTTATCTTTGTATGCTGCCAGCAGATATTACAACTATCAGCTGTATCTACATGGAGAGTCATTTGTCCGCCATTTTACAATATAGCCCCATGCGAATAAATAAAATTCTTATATCATTTTACAGAAAACAATTTACCGAATCCTATAAAATTTGGCAAAAAGGTAGTAATGAGAGAGATAATGTCAAGTGTTATTTATAAGCATGTCAGATACTTATTATCAAAATGGAAGCTATATTGCCATTTTTGTTTCGAATACTATATCGTCGAAACCATGTAATCAATTCCAACTTAACGTTGTAAGTTTGCTTAAGAAGAATACTTTATTCTTCTTTTGTAAAACAACATCGAACAAATTAAAAAAGTGAGTGAGTGAAGAGATTTGGTTGGCTCTTAACTGCGAGGTTGTGAGAGCCGAGAGATTAAGTAAAGTTTTTATGTTAGGTATGTCTCGGGAAATATTTGACAGATTCCTGCGAAATCCGCCAAACAAAATTTTGCTGCAACAGGTGGTGTAAAATGGTATGTTTTCAGAAAGAGAGGCACTAATTTTCAAAATGACGACAATATAAGAATTTAAACTAAATATATTTTATTAACAGAACAAATTCCATCTTAAATTTGTAAACTGGTAGTACGTAATAAAACCATAAAATTTGCCTATGCAGAGCCTCATTTAGCTTTCTTTTTGTGAGATAATGCTACAAATAAAAATAAACTATTTCTCATATCTCGGGAATCGATCAAGGCATTATAACAAAATTTGGCAAACATTTGGTACTGCTGTATGTCATATTAATATATGTATTTTTTTTATTATGACACAATTTTTTTTCAGAATGGTGGATATAAAATTATTTACGTTTTGTGTGCTATTAAGTATACGAACATATGCAATCCAATTTAACTTAACTTTTTATATTGGCAGTATACAATAATCGAATATGCTACTACATTACTTTTTATGTCCTCCATTTATAAAGATCGCCACATGAATATAATGGAGGTTTTATGCCATATCTCGAGGACCATTTAACCGATTCCCACCAAATAACGATGTTAGAAATGGCGACATCATAAATTATTTATGGAAGTTATCCACATATATTAAACAATTTTACTAAATTCAACCTTAATTTGCATGTAGATAGTATACATTACAAGCCTTGGATAGAGCCTCTTTTTTGCAATTGGGTATAAAATAATGAAATTATTAAACTGAGATTTTATGTAATATCTCAGGCACCAAAACACCGATTTTCACCAAATTCTTCACACAAGTAGCACTATGGTAGGCAGGATAAACGTCCATGTTTTAAGTGGCTCAGCACTTATTTTCAAAATGACAGTCCTCTTAAATATTTCAGGTTAGTATGCCCTTTAATTTGAAACATTAGACCCATTAAATCTATATTTTATTATCCGAATCCGACTTCCGTAATGCAGTGGATTGCACACTAACTTATTGTACGAGATTTTCTGTGTTCTAGTCTCGTGTAAGGCACGTGTGAAATTGTAATTTACGCACTACTGTTGCATAATTTTCCTGTTTCATATCTTATGTTATTGCTTTCAAAGAGAAATCAAGTCCTGCATACCAACTCAGATTTTAAGAACATATGTAAAAATTAGTTGCACCCATGTTGAGGAAAGTAGGCTCATTAATGATATCAGTAACTAATATTTTGTGTTGCTGTTCTTTTTGGTGTATAACGTTTTTTTTNGGAAAGTAGGCTCATTAATGATATCAGTAACTAATATTTTGTGTTGCTGTTCTTTTTGGTGTATAACGTTTTTTTTTAGCTTTTTCTCGTTTTTGTAATATTTCTATTGTTTTGACGCTAAAAGTAGTATGTAACTGCTCTGCTANTTTTTTTTAGCTTTTTCTCGTTTTTGTAATATTTCTATTGTTTTGACGCTAAAAGTAGTATGTAACTGCTCTGCTAAACCATAAACAAAATATATATATTTATGTTAAACTTAAAAAGCAAAAACCAATTCAACAAATCGACATGTACAACGTCATGCATTTAAAGCGTATATACTACACTGAAGAGCCCAAAAACTGGTATAGGAATTTCTAGGCAAATTACATAGGTATGGAACCAATCAAAGTAACGTGATGCGGTCGGCAGCTAGATTGGTTACTGCTGCTACAATGGCAGTTTATCAAGATTTAAGTGCGTTTGAACGTGGCTTTAATGTCGGCGCACGAGAGATGGGAGATACCACCTCCGAGGTAGCGATAACATTTGGATGTTGACGTACGACCATTTCACGATTGTACCGTGAATACCGGGAATCCGGTAAAACATCACATCTTCGACATCGCTGCGGCAGGAAAGAGATCGTGAAAGAACGGGACAAACGACGACTGACGAGAATCATTAAACGTGACAGATGTGCACCCCTTTCTCAAATTCGCGCAGATTGGATTTGTGGACTGCCCTGCAGGATTCTTGTTGTGAATGGCCTCCTGCACACCTTCAGACGTTAGTCGAGTCCATGTCACGTCGTCTTGCGGCACTACTGCCTGCTCGGAAGGGCGGGGGGAGGGGGCTACACAATATAAGGCAGATGTACCAGTTTTTTGGCTCTTCAGTGTATAGTGAATGCAAGGTGCTCGGCGACCTGGAACAATCTGGAAAAGTCAGGGAAATTAAGTGGTCAGGGAAAGGTAACGGAAATTACGTGGTAAGAAAAAAGGCAATGGGAAATTAGGTGCTCAAGATATTTCATGGCAAAATATGTGTACTGTCCCTTCTTTTTTCGCAATACCGTTTTTACTGCATAGCACTTACTTATTAAACAGAAATTTGCTCCCCAAAAATGAAGGGTGGAGATAATGAGATACAACTTCTTTAATAATTTTTGATTGACTAGAAGAATTAAGCCGGAACTGTCAGTGACTAATTAAAGATTTTGAGGGTGTAGCTATATTAGTGTATTTGGCCGAGGTAAAATGTAAGTACAAGAAAACAGCATTTAATCATCAATGGGCTTTTGACCCAGGATGTAGTCGGTGCAAGTATACTCCGGGAGATTAATTTTCGTTGTTTTGTAAAATTTTGTTAAACTCTCATGGCTCCAAGTTTATTATTATAAAAATATACCAACATTTTGCAATAAAGAAAATGGTTAAAATTGTTTATACTTTTTCGGTATTGTTTCCCAGTTTTTCTGAAAATGTTTGGTTTTAAATTCGTAAACATGGAAAAGTAATGTGAATTTAATTTCTTTTGCTGGGNATGTTTGGTTTTAAATTCGTAAACATGGAAAAGTAATGTGAATTTAATTTCTTTTGCTGGGCACCCTGAAAAAGCCATAGGCAATAAATGCAACTTGAAACACGTTCCTTATTTAAGAGTTAGCATACCTGGATTATATAATGTTTTAATAAATACAATAAAATAATGATTAATAATTACCATTTTAATATTAATTTTTTATACATAAAATCTGTGATATATAAAAATTTAATATTAAAATATTGGAAAGGCATTCAAAGCCACAGCGTGAGGTAAGAGTTCACTGTTCCTTATCCATTGAGAATTTGTAATATAATTTATATATGTGCATACACTGTACAATGTACTTAAGTTATTATAATACAGCAGTGACTTACTTCACAAAGCGTTGATTGAGTTAGACGTTCGTTTTCACGTAACACATCTACATTTGAATAACAAAAGTGCACATCTTTTCTCGTCAAAAGATAATTTAAATAGCAGAAAACTCACAGCTTTTCTGTTTGCCCAGTTTGGTGCAGTAAACCCCACCAAAATACAAAAAAATTATTGTATCTAGGAAATACTGCTAAACCATCCCATCCCTGTAACTCCTATTATTTACTTATGCCAGAAGCCATGTAATTGAAATAATGAAATTTGATCGGTTACTCCGAGCACGCTGGTTGCCGCACGTCTCTATAAAAATGGTTTTATGAAGACTATGACCTCTGTTCTCCTACTCGTCGCCATTCGGCGTTATATGCAACATTTGATCGTCAGCTGTCAATGCTCAAGTAATCTACAAGAAAATAAAAACTTATTTTATAATTTCGCCGTTTTTCTTACATAAGGTATGTGTTCTTTATAAATTGGGAGGTTTTCGAGTCCGGAGATGTGAGGGAGGGATATCAATATTTTTTCCGCTCTGAGGTTTGTGCAACTGTGACGTCCCCATATATATATAATTATTTATATAGTGACGTGTGTATATATATATATATATATATATATATATATATATATATATATATACAAACATATACACTGAAGAGCCAAAAAAATGGCACACCTGCCTAATATCATGTAGGGCCTCCATGAGCACGCAGAAGTGACGCAAGACGACGTGGCATGAACTAAACTAATGTCTGAAGGTATGCAAGAGGCAATTAACACCATTAATTACCCAGGGCAGTCCACAAATCGATAGGAGTGCGAGGTGGTGGAGATCTCTTCTGAACAGCACGTTGCAAGGCATCCCAAATATGCTCAATAATGTTCATGTCTCGTGATTTAGGGGGAAAATGGAAGTGTTTAAAATCAGAAAAGTGTTCTTGGAGCCACTCGGTAGCAACTCTTGACGTGTGGGGTGTCGCATTTCCTGCTGAAATTGCCCACGTCCATCGGAATGCACAATGGACATGAATGGGTGCAGGTGATCGGACAGGATGATTACGTATCTGTGACCTATCAGAGTCGTATCTACACATGCCAGGGGTCCCATTTCACGTCAACTGCACACGCCCCATACCATGACAGAGCCTCCACCAGCTTGAACAGTCCTCTGTTGACATGTAGGATCCATGGATTCATGATGATGTCTCCATACCCATACACGTACATCCGCCTGACATAGTTGGAAACGGGACTCATCAGACCAAGCAATGTGTTTCCAGTCATAAACAATCGAATGGCGGTGTTGGCGGGTTCAGGCAAGGCGTAAAGCTTGTGTCGTGCAGTCAACAACGGTACACGAGTGGGCCTTCGGCTCCGAAAGGCCATATCAATGATGGTCCGTTAAAAAGTTCGCACGCTGTCACTTGTTGATGCCCCAGCATTGAAATATGTGCCAACTTGAGAAAGGGTTGCACGTCTGTCACATTTAATGATTCTCGTCAGTCGTCGTTTGTCCCGTTCGTTCACGATTTTTTTTCGGCCGCAGCTGTGTCAAAGATTTGATGTTTTACCGGATTCCCGATATTCGCAGTACATTTGTGAAATGGTCGTACGAGAAAATCCAAATTTTATCGCTACCTCCGAAATGCTATGTCCCATCTCTCGTGCGCTGACCATAACAGCACGTTCAAAATAATTTATATCGTGATAACTTGCCGTTGTAGCAGCAGTAACCGTTCTAGCAATTTTGCCAGACTCTTGTTGTCTTATACGTATAGGCGCTGCCGACAGCATCGCGTTACCCTGATTGGTTCCATACCTGGGTTGTTTGTGTACGCATGCCTTATCAGTTTTTTTTTGGCTCTTTGCTGTGTGTGTATATATATACATAATGCCTGAATTTATTTTCATAAATATTAGAAATCTAGTTACATATTTATGATATAAATTGAATATTATGTGGCCTGGTGTGTATTGTAGTACCAAAATTAATTTANTAATCTAGTTACATATTTATGATATAAATTGAATATTATGTGGCCTGGTGTGTATTGTAGTACCAAAATTAATTTAAAAATTCTGCAATTATAAATTTTTGGTAATATTTACAAAAAAAATTTCGGTAAAAAAATACGTGTATTAAAATAATAAAATGGAAACCTGTTTTTATGTTCGACTGGCTTGACAAAAGTAGAGTTAACTTATCGAACTATAAATTTTCTGTCAATTTCTGAGGGGGGTGAATTTGGCCAAACTTTGTTTCTATGTTTTGAATGTTTTTTTAGGTGTTCTTAATAATATTGTGTTAGTAATATCTTGAAAAAATGCATGACCATCCGAAAACAATTTTTACAGTTTTTTAACGTATGTATAGAGTTATCACATATAAACTGCTTACAACAATTTAAAAAAAGTTACTTTAAAAATAAAGTTTTATCTGAAACGTGACGTCTTGTAATTAAAATGCGACAATACGCTCGCCTGGTATTAATCATACTGCTCTGTTTTTTTTAATTTGTTTTATGACAAACCGTAAATATTATTCTCAAGAAAATCACTTACAAAATTAACAATATGTTATTTAACGCTATTCTAGTGAAATGTTTTTAAAGATGTAGTCACATACATTATTTATAGTGATTCAAAATTGGTTTAGGACATACCATTNTCTAGTGAAATGTTTTTAAAGATGTAGTCACATACATTATTTATAGTGATTCAAAATTGGTTTAGGACATACCATTAATTTAATATCACATAATGATGTAAATTATTTTGAAAATAAGTGTCGATGCGATATACTGTTTGATTTATCAGGTAATTATTTGATAGACAATCATTACATCAATAAGTGTGTAACGTGCACTCGAACAAAATGTTTGCAACTGGCAGGTAATAAAACGTCAGCCCTTTGTGTGTCAGAAGGAAGTTTTTGTTCAATGAGAAATCGTTTGCATATATGAATAGAGGAGAAAGAACTGTGAGACTGTTTACTACTTTGAAGTTTTTCAGTCTTAATTTACAAAAAAAACAAAAACTCATTAAATAAGTTGTGTAAGGAATTTAATTATATTAGCGTGACTATACATTTTATTGGGACCCACGCAAACTGATTTCTTGAACTTTTTATTAAATAATGGTTTATGGTGACATTTTTAAACACTTGTAATCTAAGGAAATTATTTAAAATGAAGACTATAATTATTGTGAATCATAGCAACTCTGCTGTTAGTAACGGCTGTGTTTTCCTGTATATGAAGCATACAATGTATATCTTTTTCCTTTGCCAGTGCAATAAAATATAAAATATATATTCTAACAAAATCTTTGCGTTATGATATTAAGACAATTTCATATGTGTTTTATGNATATCTTTTTCCTTTGCCAGTGCAATAAAATATAAAATATATATTCTAACAAAATCTTTGCGTTATGATATTAAGACCATTTCATATGTGTTTTTTAAAATATTATACCAAAAATATGCGATGAAAATAAATCTCCATCATTCTGATCTTCAAAAACAGGCCAGGTCTTACNTAAAATATTATACCAAAAATATGCGATGAAAATAAATCTCCATCATTCTGATCTTCAAAAACAGGCCAGGTCTTACACAAAATAAGAAAATAGTTAAATCTGTTCATGTTAAAGTAACTTGAAAATTCAGGTTCGTAGTCTTATTGTGTAAGTGTAATTTAAGGAAGACGAATTTTCCTGGAAACTGAGCGGTATTGCTCATGGTAATAACGAGAGTATTCAGTACATATTTTAACAGATGTGTACTGATTGCATAATTACTTAGTCACATTTTACATATCTTCCATGGTGGCTGATAACGCAGAACCTTTTGCTGCAAATATATACGTTATTGCCTAATATAATTGTAGTTTTAATTTAAATTAATTTTTTTTACACTTGTTAGGCAATGCGCAATGACGGCTGCTAAACTTGGTTTAAAACTAAAGACCAATGCATACCCAACACATAAAGCTGCAATCGGACCTACGACCTACCAAATTTTAACCAAGCGTTTTCGCCAATATAGCAAGGATATTTCAAGTATATGTTGGAATATATCACCGTCCTCTCTGTGGAAAGCAATATCAGAAATTATCCTAAACTCGAACTGTTTGCTGAAATGAGTGGCACAAATCTAGAAATGTATTTATATTGAACAAGAAGATACTGATATAACTAATGATCCTACTTTCCTCAACACGGGTAGAATTAATTTTTAAACAATTTCTTAAAAGCTCAGCTGGTAGGAAGGACTTGTTTTGTCTTTGAAATAAAAAACTGTAGGAATGAAACCAGAAACTTAACCAACCGTAGTGAGACAAATAAAAATACACACATGCCTTACCCGGGAGTTGGACACAGAAAACCACGTACTTTAAGCTAGTGTGCAACCCACTGCATTACGGATGTCGGATAAGGAGCATCAACTTCGGATTTAATCAGTCTAATGTTTCGAATGATAGGGTTTACTAACCTAAAATATTTACAGGTCGTTTATTTTGAAAATAATTAACTAAGCCACATGAAACATGTAGTTTAAATGGCCTACCGTATCGATACTTGTCTGAAGATATTGATGGAAATATATTGTTTGGTCCCAGTGATATGACATAAAAACTTAATTTTCTTATTTGACGCTGTCGCACCAAATTTCCAGAAATAAGGCTCCTCATATGACTCTTCTTTAGTGTATACTGTCTACATACAATTTTTTGTTTAATTGGGATTTATTGTTAAAAATTTATGACAAAATTACGTAAATTATTTATGAAGCTGCTATGTCTGACCAACTTATATCATGAAAATTTTTCGCGGACTTCTGAAGCATTTGTGGTGTGCTAATTGCGTTCAAATTTGTTTGAAATGTTCTAATATAGTATTCGGTGGAAATAGGTTGTTTTTTCCTCGAGACATGGCATTAAACCTCCATAATTTTCCCGTGGTGATCTTCATAAATGGAAGACAGAATGTAGTGAAATACTAATTTCGATGATTCTGTGTTGCTAATATACCAAATAAAGTTAAAATATATTACATACTTTCTTAGATATCGACCTCAAAACTAAAATGATTTTATAGCCGCTATTATGAAGATAAATGTCCAACTTTAAAGAGAAAACATTTTGATCATGGCCTTCCACTGTTCAACATCTCCGCCAATTGTCGTAAGAATGTGTTAATTGTTTCCCGAGATACGGGATNGATCATGGCCTTCCACTGTTCAACATCTCCGCCAATTGTCGTAAGAATGTGTTAATTGTTTCCCGAGATACGGGATGGAATCATTATTTTTTATTGGTAGGGCTATCTTACAAAATGGCAGATAATTAAGTCCCAGCATATACATATTTAATGGTTGTAATAGGTACTGCCAGCATACAAAATTATGTTGTAATTTGTTTCCTTAATAAAATATACTGAGCTAAAATATTTATATAGCCACAATTTTGAAAATAAGTGCCTCATCTACATAAACCACACCAGTTTACACCCCTTGCTGCAGTTTTGTCTGTGTGCCAAATTTAGAAGGAATCAGTGAATTGTTTCCCGAGATATTGCAAAAAACTTCATTTACTCGCATAGTGCTATCTTACAAAATGGCGGCCAAAATTATTTATATACATACA
Source organism: Clitarchus hookeri (assembly GCA_002778355.1). Taxonomy (NCBI): domain Eukaryota; kingdom Metazoa; phylum Arthropoda; class Insecta; order Phasmatodea; family Phasmatidae; genus Clitarchus; species Clitarchus hookeri. Next base: position 14,588 of record NQII01009695.1, on the reverse strand, counting down.
GTTGATAGTTGTAATATCTACTGCCGGGATACAAATTTATATGCAATTGATTAAAAGGTTTCGACGATATAATATGTTTAGCTTTGAATTGCTCTATGTCCGGCATTTTGAAAACAATTGTCTGGCATGCCTAAAAAATTAAACTTGACATTATCTGCCTCAGTACCACTTGTTTGCCAAATTTGGTAGGAATCGGTTAATTATTTACTGAGTTATGAAATAATAACTTTATTTATTAGTATGGCGCTATCTTCCAAAACGACCGACAAACGTGGTTATTCGTTGGAAATATGATGCTTGTAATAGATTCTTTCAGTATCCAAAATTTGGTCTGAATTGGTTAAAGGTTATGGCAGATATACTAAACAAACTTAAATCATTTGTACAGACGTTATTTTGAAAAGGTAACTAAGCAAGTTCAATCACTTACTTTTACATGACCTACTTTAGTATTACTTATATGCCAAATTTGGTGAAAATTAGTTAAATAGTTTTCGGGAAATAATGTAGTATATAAATTTTTTGAATTGGTGCAATTTTTTTTTAATTACGTACCAAAAATATCCATTACAAAATTTAATCTCTTGATGCTCTGCCAGCATGCAAAATTTGGTTTCTATAGGTAGAATGATTCTCAAAATATTACATATCAACAACAATTTATTAATGGTCACCATTTTGAAAGTTTGTGATAGAGGTTGTCGAAAACCATAAATGTAAGGTGTCCTTACTAAGTATTATATGTGTACCAAATTTGGTGAAATTTGGTTTGACGCTTTCAAAAATTGAAAGTAGGGTATCTAATCAAGCACAGACGCACACATAAATACACTCTTATACACACAGATACACAGACAGAAAAGTGATGTCATAAGCTATTCTTTTCTTCAAAAAGTAAGATAAAAATGGGTTTCAATAATCGTGTATTTACGTTNGATCATGGCCTTCCACTGTTCAACATCTCCGCCAATTGTCGTAAGAATGTGTTAATTGTTTCCCGAGATACGGGATAGAATCATTATTTTTTATTGGTAGGGCTATCTTACAAAATGGCAGATTATTAAGTCCCAGCATATACATATTTAATGGTTGTAATAGGTACTGCCAGCATACAAAATTATGTTGTAATTTGTTTCCTTAATAAAATATACTGAGCTAAAATATATATATAGCCACAATTTTGAAAATAAGTGCCTCATCTACATAAACCACACCAGTTTACACCCCTTGCTGCAGTTTTGTCTGTGGGCCAAATTTAGAAGGAATCAGTGAATTGTTTCCCGAGATATTGCAAAAAACTTCATTTACTCGCATAGTGCTATCTTACAAAATGGCGGCCAAAATTATTTATATACATACAGTTGATAGTTGTAATATCTACTGCCGGGATACAAATTTATATGCAATTGATTAAAAGGTTTCGACGATATAATATGTTTAGCTTTTAATTGCTCTATGTCCGGGATTTTGAAAACAATTGTCTGGCATGCCTAAAAAATGAAACTTGACATTATCTGCCTCAGTACCACTTGTTTGCCAAATTTGGTAGGAATCGGTTAATTATTTACCGAGTTATGAAATAATAACTTTATTTATTAGTATGGCGCTATCTTCCAAAACGACCGACAAACGTGGTTATTCGTTGGAAATATGATGCTTGTAATAGATTCTTTCAGTATCAAAAATTTGGTCTGAATTGGTTAAAGGTTATGGCAGATATACTAAACAAACTTAAATCATTTGTACAGACGTTATTNAAAAATTTGGTCTGAATTGGTTAAAGGTTATGGCAGATATACTAAACAAACTTAAATCATTTGTACAGACGTTATTTTGAAAAGGTAACTAAGCAAGTTCAATCACTTACTTTTACATGACCTACTTTAGTATTACTTATATGCCAAATTTGGTGAAAATTAGTTAAATAGTTTTCGGGAAATAATGTAGTATATAAATTTTTTGAATTGGTGCAATTTTTTTTAAATTACGTACCAAAAATATCCATTACAAAATTTAATCTCTTGATGCTCTGCCAGCATGCAAAATTTGGTTTCTATAGGTAGAATGATTCTCAAAATATTACATATCAACAACAATTTNGATGCTCTGCCAGCATGCAAAATTTGGTTTCTATAGGTAGAATGATTCTCAAAATATTACATATCAACAACAATTTTTTAATGGTCACCATTTTGAAAGTTTGTGATAGAGGTGGTCGAAAACTATAAATGTAAGGTGTCCTTACTAAGTATTATATGTGTACCAAATTTGGTGAAATTTGGTTTGACGCTTTCAAAAATTGAAAGTAGGGTATCTAATCAAGCACAGACGCACACATAAATACACACTTATACACACAGATACACAGACAGGAAAGTGATGTCATAAGCTATTCTTTTCTTCAAAAAGTAAGATAAAAATGGGTTTCAATAATCGTGTATTTACGTTTAAATTTTATCCAGTCTTTGTTGTATTGGTAGCTCCTAATAATATAAAGGAAAGTAAAATGGTTATCTACACATGTTTCCAGTACAAGTAGGAAACATTCATTTTCTTTTGATTTTATATTAGCGATCGTTGGAATACAATTACTTAAGTAACATAACGAATACATTAAGTTGTTTCGCCTTCACACATATTAGTGTATTACATTTTATAAAAAAATTAATACAATTAGACTACTTACTAACATTAAGACGTATATTCTTAAAACTGATAAGGTTTATCACGAGCGTAGTAATGGATAAATTGCGTTGTTTGCCAAATAATCGTAAATCAAAACTGAAAAAAAAGTAGAATATTTAATTTTTTTGAAAAATTAAACACATTTTTGGATTTTTTGAAATGGGAAATAAAGTAATAATAGTCATCATTTCTAATTATAGTTACAAAAATATATATAAGTTCGCGTCGCTCATTTTCATCGCATGAGTGAATGCAGAGTGTGTGATAGGCAGAGTGGTATGGTAGCGATCAGCAAGAACGGAGNTGTAAAATTTAACACATTTTTGAATTTTTTGAAATGGGAAATAAAGTAATAATAGTCATCATTTCTAATTATAGTTACAAAAATATATATAAGTTCGCGTCGCTCATTTTCATCGCATGAGTGAATGCAGAGTGTGTGATAGGCAGAGTGGTATGGTAGCGATCAGCAAGAACGGAGGAATGAAGGTCAGGCGAGCGATATTCCAAGAAGCGTGTATTTTGCTTCAAAAAGCGATCCGTCGTGATAAGTCTTTTGCAGCTCGCACGCTCCTGACCTTCAGCAGATAGAATTTGTACTTTTATCTGAAGAATTTTTTGGATTAATGACTGAGTTTTTCTCAGCGTATCTCGGGGTGTGGTGAACCTTTGAGGTCAAGGCCACCAAATATAAAAGCGCGTGTGGGCTCGGTACGGGGAGTTGATGGCGTGACCTTGAGCGACAGACTACCAGCAAGAAGAGCAACGAGTGGCGAAAGAACTGACCAGCGCAGCGGGAGTAAAATCTGTGACTGCGAGCATCGATGCAGTGAAGAATACGACTGGCAGAATGTACTATTTTAGTGGATGCATGAGTGTTAGACATTACAAATGATGGTTACATAAAGCGTGAACGTGTTTAAAGGATGAATGTATACTAATTGACTATAGGCAAACATACACACATAGGAGGACTTAAATAAGAGTTCAGTAAGACATTAAATATTGCACTAACTCAATAGTGGAGATAGATTAATGCTGTAAATAATAGGTGTGTGAATAAAATATAATTTAATTTAGTTGTTTTATTTTGATTAATACCTCCATTCCTCACGAACTAGGATACGCCACTCAAGCGCCTCGTAAAAAATTATTAATATATCTTTTTTTTTTGTTCAAAAATTTTTTCAATTGTTGTTTACATACATACATATTAAATATTACAGATAGTCCAGTAGGAATACAAATTAACTTAAAATATAAGTACAATTATGTTTGGTACCGTAAATTATTGAACGTATTTTCGGTGTGGATGTGAAGATACATAATAATATGTGCCTATTATAAAAGCTTAGTGATATTTGGCAAAGCGTGAAGTTACAATTTTCTATTTTGGGAAGCAATCATGATTTTTATAAATCACAGACAAAAAATATGCAAACAAAAATTCAAGTAAAGGAAACACAAATAAATATCGTACANTTAAGTAAAGGAAACACAAATAAATATCGTACACAACATCACTGTAAGTGGCCACTTTATTCCCAGTTGCAGTTACCGCAAGAAGCATAACGATCGCTGCAGACACCTGGTTAATTTCGTATGATGCGAGATGGTAAACGTCCACATGGCGTGCCGCGGTTTTTTCGACATTATCGATTGCGCAATATATATGCTCATTTCATTTTGCGGCAAGCACGAGGCAGCCACAGCGGTTCCGGTCATCGAACTCTTGCGCTTTTTCATCACTGACATGTACCTCAGGCATTACTCCGCGCTTAGTCGAAATGCCTCCGTGTGGCGCTGTACTGAACGTGTGATACATTCACGCAGCCACGGGGTAATTGGGAAATTCTCCTGCTGGTTAAATTATTTAGGTTGTAATATACACTTCAGTTAATTCCGTCTTGTAATTGGTTATGTTTATTTTATACTTTTTTATCATTAATACTTTTTTTTAAAATTTTTTTAAGGCACTCTCAGGTATAAGCATAAATAGCGCGAATATGTTTTATCCAACTATATGCCAGCTTCAGCGGCTGGAAAATATATTCAAGAAGTTCAAGAATTGCACCAAATTAACGTTAGCTTTGGAGGTGTTTTCAGTTATCCCTTCCTAAAAAATACAATAATAATAAATTATTAAAATTGCCTCTGGCATTTAAACACATGGAAAAATTAGCATTAATGTATAATGTTTAATAATTTTTGCATTCGGAGACGAGAGTGAAGAAAGAAATTGACTCCTCTTAACAAAGACGTATTGAGAGCCGATGAGGGTGAAGCGAGATAAGTGTGGAGCAGTGCCGGAATGCAAGGGCGGGGGAAACGGGAGATTCCCGAGAAAACCCACCGAGCTGCTATTTACAATCAGCCCGATTTCCTCTGCGTGGGTGCAAATAATTTTTGAAGTTGTTAAAAAATTAGATGGTAGTTAGGCCTTGGACGTCTCGTTGACAGCATTTTCATTGAAGATGAAACCATTTACATACACAAAAATTGTGAGACAATTACAAATACACGCGTGACTTACCCGGTTCTCTAACCCATGAAACATCGCNCATTGAAGATGAAACCATTTACATACACAAAAATTGTGAGACAATTACAAATACACGCGTGACTTACCCGGTTCTCTAACCCATGAAACATCGTATCGCAAGCTAGCGTGCAACCAACTGCATTACGGAGGTAGGATTTAGAGCATCAACTTCGAATGCAATCAGTTTAATGTTTTGAATAATAGTGTTAGCAATCCTGAAAGATTTGCAGAGCTTTAATTTGAAAAATAAGTGCTTGAATCACTTAAAATACGTAAGATTACATGGCCTACCATAATGTTACTTGCGTTATAATTTTGATGGGAATCGGTTTATTGGTCGCTGAGTTATGTAATATAATATTAATTGTCTTCTTTGGTGCTACCTTGTAAATTTACCGAAAAAATGTTCTTACTACGATGTTTCTAAAAGAAATTGTTAGAAAACTAGGATTGGTTGAATTTGGTTGAATGTTTGTGATAAATATTACATATCTAGTTAAAATATTTATGAGGCCACCGTTTTGAAAATCAGTGACTTACCCCACTTAAGTCAGGTAAGATTACTTGGTCTTCTGTAGTACTAATGGTGTGAACAATATGGCGGAAATTAGTTCAATGGTTTCCTGAAATATGTCAAAATGTTCAATCATCTTACCTAGACCTATTAAAAAAAAAAAGCTTTCACATGTGGATCTCTTCATACAAAATTGAAGCTTCTAATGGGAAACCATAAGTGTACAAAATTTGATTGAGTTTTGTTAAATTTTTTATTGATCATAAAATAATTATATCAATTATTTATCTTAACGTTATTAAAAAAGGCCTGCCGCAATTAAAACGTGTCAGTTTAAATAATCTACAGAACTATTTGCGTGTGAAATTTGACGGAAATAGATTGATTGGTGCTCGAGATATGGCATAAAACTTTCCATTATTCATGTGACGATCTTTAAAAAAGTGGACAGGTAAGATATATATTTGCACATTTATTATTGTCATAGCTACCTCCAGTATAAAAATTTAGGTTTAAATCGGTTATATAATTTTGTAGGTATGGCACACAGCGCTAAAATATAATTACAGTCGCCATTTTTAAAGTAAGTGACTAACCCACTCAACACATACTATTTTACATGTTCTGCTATAGTGCTATTTGTATGCCAGATTTGGCAGGAATCGGTTGATTGTTTCCCCAGATATAACATAACAATTTACTTTTTCATGTTGGCTGTCTTACAACATGGGAGTGACGCGAGTATCTTTATAGAAAATGTTATGGTTATTACAGATATTACAGATAGAAATTTAAGAAGAATTTTTTTTTCGGATTTTCTTATGCTTTTTCTGAGCTAATATGTTTAAATGGTGGCCATTTTGAAAATAATTTTCTCGCCCACTCAAAACCAATCAGTTTACTTATCCTTCTGTAGTGCGATTTGTTTTGTTCGCCAAATCTCAGTTTACCATGGATTTGGGAAGGGGGGCGGAGAGGGGTGAATTTGTATTTTTTCCCGGAGATATGAGAAAAATTTTAATTCTTTATGTGTTGCTATCTTACCAAATGACGTACGAAAGAGACTTTGTGTGGACACATTTGATGGTTGAAATATATATTGTCAGCATACAATGTTATGTTACATGGTTTGAAGATAAAAATGTTATATGGTCATCATTTTAAAAATAACTGTATGACTTTTTTAAAACATGCCAATTGAAATAACATGCATTGTACTACTTGTTAGCCAAATTTGGTAGTTGTTGCTCAAATTTTCCCGCGATAAGACATACAAACTTTATTTACGTAACACTGTCTTAAAAATGACATTTCAAAGTCGCTATTTGTTGGCATAAAAACTTCCAGCATACAACATTTGGTTGAAATGGCTCTAATAGTATGATAGCTATACCAAATAAACATAAAATATTTGTGTGGCCGAGATTTTGAAAATATATGCTAAATAAATGTAAATCGTTTACGATTACATTGCTAATTATAGTGTTGCTTACTTACCAAATTTGGCGAGAATTGGATGCATAGCTTTCGAGATACAACGTAAAATGTAAATTTTTTCATATGGTTTTATCTTTCAAAATGGAGAGCTATAATAATATCCAATTCTTAATTCAAGGATTACTTGATGCACTGTCATCATCCAAAGTTTGGTTTTCGGTTGAATCGTTCCTGAGACATGAAGTATCACCGTACATTTCGAAAACTATAAAAACTATATGTTGATACTAATTACTATGTGTACCAAGTTTTTTGAAATTATTTTCACGCGTTCAAAAGATTTTTATAGTGGTGGGGGGAGACCAAAGCATAGACACGAGCACATACAAAAATACAAACACAGACACAGAGATAGAAAAGTTATCTCATAAGCTTTTATATTCCTTCGGAAAGTAGGCTAAAAATGAAANCATGAACACTTTATAACTAGTGTTGATTAAAATAATTTCTAGACTGAGATGAAAATTTTAATCGCCCTTTTCGTCATTTAGTGTCCTTCCGCTATATGTAAAATTGCCGTTAATATGGATCATACACTATTGATTGTAAAAATTGCAACACCCAGAAAGATTGGCCCGAAGAAGTCCAAACTCGGAGGATGTGTAGAACAGTGTGGTAGCAATAAGTGATTACTATTGCAGAGAGATGGCGTTCATTTAGGCCTAGCAGCGCCCTCTCGTGTGTGACCGGAAAGGTCCGTGTTACGCCAAGCTCAGTCAATGAAGAGCCGTCAAACTAAGTGAAAGCAAATGCCAGTGTGCCTTGTCCACGTCAAAGGGAGCCATATCAGCATGTGGGTGAGCGAGTTTAAACCGGGCAGAATGAGAGGTCTCTGGGAAACGGGTTTATCATACGATAACATTTTGGCTCGTACAGGGTATGCTGCTACGACAGTGATGTGTGTGTGGCACCAGTGGATAGAAGAGGGTCGTACGCAGCGACGAGCGAGTACTGGACCACGCAATGTGACCATAGCACAGGATAACCGTCATCTTGTCTGCATGACCATAACGGACCCTACAGTCTCGTCTACAGTGTTGACTCGACACTGAAGCAATGCAACAGGTGTGGACCTGCTGCGTTGACGATTCGACACCATCTGCTGCGGGCTGGTATGGTGACACGCATGCCAGTGCGTCGGCTTCGATTGTCCAGGAACTACAAATGCCTCAGACTGCAATGTAGTGTTTTCGGACGAGGGTCGCATACGTGTTAGACGCTTCCGTGGTGACCGCAATCTGGTAGCCTGCTTTGTGGAGCGGCATAGTGGACAAACGCCAAATATGATGGTTTGGGGCGCCATTGAATACAATATCCGATCTCGACTCCTACATATCGAAGTTTAGAGACCGAGATACTGCTCTCCTTCAGGCGACTGCACTGGCCAAATTTCAGCAGGACAATGACATGTGGCGAGGAATGTGCAATCCTTCTTCAATGAACGACAGTTTCCACTTCTTCCCTCTCCTACACCTTCGATTGACATTNGCGAGGAATGTGCAATCCTTCTTCAATGAACGACAGTTTCCACTTCTTCCCTCTCCTACACCTTCAATTGACATGTTGCCCATCGAACATGTCTGGGATATCTTTGGTCCGCGACTTGTTCGTCACGGACCTCCAGCTTCCACGGTTGTTGCTTTGTGGATTCGCAAACAATCCGCGTGGAGGGAGATTCCCCAAGAACATATTCTGGTCCTCTTTGATTCCATGCTACGACGTTCGGGGTTCTGATTGCAGCACGTGGGGACTTCACATCAAACTGAATTCTCAAAGACAGAGATCATGTACAGTTCTGTAATCCTAATCATTTGTTTATTGTGATGTACCTAATCTGTGGTATAAGTTATTTCAAATACATGTATCCTTATTTGTGTTGCATTTTTCACAGACGTTAGTGTATTATCATATTTGCGCGTCCACTGAGAAAGAGTTAAATAATTTCTAAACATATTAACTTAATTTTACACTTTCCTTATTGCCAATATAGAAAATTTAAGAAAAGAAATTCCCAGTCAGTAATTTAATAAACTTTATGAACAAATATTTTGCCAGAGTGATGCATTACTATCAATTTATTTCTTACGTCCTTAATTAACACAGTCCTTTCTGGCACAAGACGTCATACACAAGACTCACAATGTTAGTAAAAACTTTCCTAGTATTACAGTTTCTTATTTTTTGCTACCGGCACTATGGTTAGGAAATTTATCATTAATGTCCAGTGCATTCTTAAGTGAAAGCATAGTATTTCTAGCAGAGCGAAAGGAATTCCTAATGTTCTAAATATAAAAAAATTATATGTGCATTAAAAAACATTTAAATGGAATAAATTCAATTTTCACGAATTTAAACATCAAAAATTTGATTCTACGTAAATAAATCAAATTAATTTTTCCTAAATAGCTTCCAGCTTTACTGTCAGTATGCCCCTTAGAATGTTTGCTATAATAGAAACGGCTGGGAACAGAGGTTTACTGCCAATTTGATTTAAATATGGTTTTATTAACCTTGAACGAGTCTTATTTTGCAATATGAATTTTCAGAAAACGTTCATAAGAGGGAAATTTTCGTACTGAACTAGAGTGGGTATGTATTCAAGGTAGAACGGTGTTGCAACCCTGTAGAGTCCGAAGCATGCTTTAATTTAAGTGAAGCGGGAATCCAGATCGTATTGTAATAGGAGGATGCTTTGACGAGTGGTCATACTTTGGCTTCCGTCGAATCGAAGAGTTTCCTGCCGTCTGTTGCCGGCTTTGCTATATTTAACTTTCTTTACTTTATTATCGCAGCATGTGAATTACCGAAACCTAAAATCAAGAACAGAATTTGAACTACATAACATATTTTGTTGGCTTTAATCTTATTGATAAGATATTCGACTGCATATAACTATCATATAAACTACATAGTTAATTATTTAAAATCTATCAGATTTTTGCAGAAAATTAGGCGGAAGAGCCACAGAATCAGTAAACATTTCGAAATATTTGTCATAAAATTAACTGAAATTTATTATGTCGCAAAAAAAACATATGAATATTTTTTAAGTTTTGTAACAGGACATTTTAAGAGAACGAAACCATGGTTATAATTAAGAAGTTTGTTTTGTGATAAATATTTTGTTTCAGAGTTCTTCACAATGAAGTTTTATGAACTTCATAAAAATTCTCTTTTAATATTTACGGATTTTGTGGTTTATATACGTTATTAGTTATAAAAAGTTTAGGGAATTTTTATTTGAAAACTTTACACTCTATCAGCTATTGCTGTATGTGAATGTTTGGTTAATTTAAAATATAGCCAAAGAAACAAATCTTAACCAAATATACACTCTTGTAAAATGGAAAATAAACACCCAGACGCAATGGTCACACACGAATGAAGGTTTTATAGAATAATTATACAAGTTGTACACTGCATATGATAATGATCACAGGGTCGTAGACCTATGGACAAAGACTACAAAATGTCGTGAACAACAATGTCAGTATCTTGTGTAGTTTCCTTTAGCGACGATGCAGCCTTGGAGTCGTGCATAGAGTCGATCATAAAGGTGACAGATATCATCTTGGGGAATAGTGTTCCAAGCTAATTCCACCTGTTGTTGCAATTGGCGGAGGTTTGTTGCCGGTATCGCAGACCACACCTAACGCCGTTTCATCATGTCCCGCACATGTTCAATGGCGGACAGGTCGAGTGATCGCGCTGGCCAGGGGAGTAGGTAACACGAGACGTGTGTACACGGGAATTGTCCGGCTGGAAGAGGAAATCTCCTTAGCGTTGTTGGAACGGCAACAAAAGGGGCTGGTTGATGTTCTAGATGTAGTGTTCACTGTTCAGTGTTCTTTTTACAAACACCAGAAGCGTACGGTGGGTGATTGTAGGCTATTGCTCCCCAGATCATGATGCCAGGAGTTGGTCCTGTATGTCGCTGCCGTATACACGCTTGTTGTTGCCGATCTCCTGGTCGACATCGCACTTGCAAACGACC
>NQII01009694.1:24583-39662 GCA_002778355.1 Clitarchus hookeri | reverse complement strand
TATATATATATGTAACAAAGTAAACAACCTGTAGTAGCTGAGAGGCTACTTTTAGTTTTAAGTTCCACTTATGTTTCGCAAAGGTTTTTTTGAAACTGTTTCCTTTAATTATAAATTATAGTGAGTGTTCTCTGCAATACCACTGTGAAGGCTCACTGAGAAGTGAGCCCTGTAAATATGTATACCACCTGTGAACCACCACAAGAGCTGCAAAGGCTGGTATGGTGATAATTGTAATCAAGAGAGTACCAAAAATTGTAACATGGTTCTGTTTAATAAATTCTTGTAATTGCAAAAAATTGTCTGAGGGTTAGGTGTGGTCTCGGGAAAATACGAGTTTCGGTGAAAAATTGTGTTTTCAAAGTTTATAAACTACGTGCGCATTTGAAAAACAGTCTTCCGCGACCACATAAATGAATGTGGAACTTTTTATAAGGTAAGAGACCTACAGACAGTGTTATTGTGTGCGATCTTTTTACCGCGAAAATGTGTAAACATTCCAAACCACAACAAGAACATTCGATTATTCGATCGTGTGCCCGAAGGTGCATTCGATAGTATCGTTCTAGGGCGGAGATCTGTCGCCAACCCGCATTTAAAGTAGGCGACACCTCAGTAAAAACATTTTTTATTTACAGTTGTTAATAATAATTTTCAAAGTGTGTTATTTATCTTAATAACTGAGAACAATGTTATAGCGCCTCATGCGACCCCACATTATATAAGTGCTGCATTACAGGGCACAAAAATGTCTCGGGCAAATAAAAACACTTACCAGCCCGGTGTAGCTTTTAAAGAGGACGATCTCTTCGAGATTTACTGCCCTGCGAATAACACATTAGTGAATGACAATAGCATATATTCCCACTATGGGAGCTTTTTCCTTGAGGGTGGAGTGGGGACATACAGTGCAGCACCAGGGATGCTTCGGGCCCACACCCGCAAAGTAGAAACATTACCTACGGACGACCACCCGCAAATAGTAACAGCTCACGCAGACTTGGTGCCACTGCAGTTCGCAGCAGACGACGACGTACGAGACATTCTGTGCGAGTCACTGTACCACTCGTACATGAGACGGTACAACGAACAACCAGCCCGCATCACCGATTCCAGCGATGGCGAAGAACTGGCAATGGACACTGCCCCAACAAGAAGAAAGAGGACTCTCGCCAGAGCGGCAGTGATCACCCCACCACCGCTCACAACCCAAAACCAGTTCTCAACACTACTCTGCGACGATGATGGAGGAGCCACCGCCCACGCATCGTCATCGAGCAGCCCATCGTCACCCACCCACTGGCCAGCCAAACAGAGGGTCGTCGCCCGTGCAAATGCCCCGGCACATGGCACAGCCACCCAGACCACCAGGGCCGCCGCCCAGCAACATCATCCACCACCACAACGCCAGCAACAACCAACTCCACACCCACTGAGGCAGCAGCGGAAGCAAACAATGCTACCAATAACTGTAAAAACAAGCCTAGCAGCCGGATTCTGCCGCTACAAGCCGGAATTGGTCGACTTGACAAAGGCCGGAGGTTTAGAGGTCACCATCCAGCGCGACTCCATCACACTGTACACCCACACAGCCGCAGACCATGAGGTCCTTGTAGAGTACCTCAAAGCTAAACACTATGAGCTTTACACTGCGCCAAGGCCAGATCAGAGGAACGCCAGGGCGGTGATCCGGGGACTACCGGCGGAGTTCGACTTCACCGAGCTCCGAGAACTCATAACAGAGAAAGACATCAACACCTCCTCTGTCATCTGCCTGGACAAGCGGCTGCCTGGTGGCGCTACCCGCGTACAGCCACTGTTTATGGCGACACTGGTGGGCACCACCCAGGTCCAGAAAGTGCTCTCCATCACATCGCTGGACCACATCAGAGTGCGGGTGGAACACTTCCGAGAGCAGCTGCTCCAGAGATACCTGCGATGCCAGAAGTGGGGCCACAGCTCACACGTCTGCTGCATGCAGGAACGCTGTGTGCGCTGTGCCAGGGACCACCCGACGCCAGCCTACACCAAACCTGAGGAGACGCCAGCGACGTGCCTGTACTGCCAGGCACATGGGCTGGAGGACAAAGCACACCCGACCAGCTGGGGTGTCTGCCCTGTCAGGAGGGAGGCCCTGGCAAGGAAGCAACAGCAGCAGCAGGTGAGAGGACCACAACGCACCTCACACACCAACAGGCCTACACACACTTAGCCACAGCAACCTGGAAAACTGTACTCCCAGTTCTTCCAAACACCTAAACCACCACAGCAAAACCAACCTACGCAGCCACATAACAACACACCACCCGAACCACGCCACACACAACCACGCACTCAACCCCCCACAACATCAGCACCAAAACCCAAACACACCACACCGAACACCAGCTCACATGGCACCAACCCCCTGGCAACAGCTGCACAGGTTCTGCAGATGTTGAAAGGTGTCCAAGTACCCAACAAACTCCCCATCCTCATGGCCGCAGTCCAGAAACTCACACAGGCACAACATGCTTAAATTCATGATCTGGAATGCCAGCTCAATCCACAATAAACAAGTGGAGTTCACACACTTCATTTCAGCTCACAAACTGGACCTGGTTTTCCTGGTGGAAACCTGGCTCAGTCCGAATATGCTCTTCGACGTCCCAGGATGCAGGGTACTGAGGGCAGACAGATTGGACAAGAGAAAGAGAGGTGTGGCGATCCTTGTGAGGTGGACCCTGTCTTTCCACCAAAGACAGACCCAGCAACTACACCATGTGGAAGCTGTGGCGGTTCGCCTCAAACGAAATCTCATGCCTTTCATGGCCGTGGCTATCTACATCCCACCAAATGTACCATTCCCCACCGCTGACCTCAACAGCCTGAGGAGACTGGACAGCCGAGTCCTCATCGCAGGTGATTTTACGCCAGACACACGACCTGGGGATTCCAGGTCAACAACTACCGCGGAAAAACCCTACACTCTTATGTAGCAGCTTCCCCCCTTTAACATCCATGCACCTCACGACTACACCTATCACGCTCATTCAAGCACTGGACGCCCCAGTGTGCTCTGCTTTGCGCTAGGCACGCCCTGGCCAAGGGTCAACGCACTCGAGGTGATTCTAGAGCTCACCTCAGATCACTAGCCAGTACTAGGTACCATTTCCACAAACATCTATCATGCACCCAACACCCCCATCTTCAGCTACAAGTTGGCCAACTGGCATGGCTACAAAGCCGTGCTAGACGAGCATCTTGACCTGCAAACCCAGGCTAAGACCTCACTGTAGATTGACCAACATGTGGCCCACCTCACTGACACCATTACAACCGCTGTCCAACTCCGCATCCCACCACCCGCCCCCACCCTCTGGGGAAACCTTTCCCCCAAGAGATCCGCAACCTCACGTCTCTCCGCAATACATCACGGGGTCGTTGGCGACGCTCCTGCCGCTGCCAGTAGGGCGAGATATACCGCTCACTGGCTCGCCAGTGCAAGTTGTCATCGCCGACTGGCACGCAGACGAGGAGCTGCGACGTCTCCGAGTTCTATCGTTTGCGACTGGCTCAGTGGGGTGGCACGCTCGGCGACTCCGATCCAACCATGTCCCCATGCCACCTCTCGAGGGGGGGTGGGGGACTGGCTGAGTCGGCTGCCGAAAAGGCCGAACTCATGGCGGACAGTTTCGCAGAGACATTTCTCCCGGCACTCATCCCCCCTCACATCTCACATTTACCCACTCACTATCGCCCACCCCCACCACCATCCAAGGGCTCAATCTCTCTGGCCACTCCCCGGCTGGTCAAGAGGGAAATTGATCGAGTAAGGACGAACACTGCCCCAGGCTCCGACGACATAACACCCTGTCTCCTGAAATCAATCTCTTAAAAAACCCTGGTGTACCTCACCAACATCATAAATTCCATCCTCCGCACTGGACATTTCCCTACCGCATGGAGAGTAGCCACGGTCGTGCCTATCCCAAAAGGGAAGGCAGCTGCCAACCTGCCTTCATCGTACCGCCCTGTGTCACTGCTATCTATTATGTCGAAAGTAGAAGAGCGCATCGTGCTGGCCAGGCTGGAAGCGGAAGTAGCTCGTCTGCGACCGCTGCCAGACTTCCAGTTCGGTTTTCGACGTCATCTATCAACTCAACACGCACTTGCATATGCCACAGACATCATCACCCACAACTTCACCCTCCATCAACACACGGGGCTGGCGCTCCTCCATCTAAGCCGTGCATTCGATAAAGTACACCACCAAGCACTTTTACTGAAACTCGCATTCCTGGGGTTCAACCCTGCCCTCATCATCATCCTCCACAGCTTCCTGGAAACTCGTACATTCTGTGTACGAGTGGAAGGGTCCATTTTATGCACCGGGGCAATCACAACAGGGGTTCCCCAGCAATCAACACTCTCTCCCCTTTTGTTTGCTTCATACACGCATGACATACCAACTTCCCCCTAATGCACGGTCATCATGTATGCGGATGACACCGCAATCCTGGCCCAACATAGAGACCTACACATGATTAGCACCCGGCTCACCGTGGCCATCTGTGCGATATCTACTTACTTTTAGTCATGGGGAATCCCACTTAACGTCAACAAAACAGAAACCATTATCTTCACCCGCTATCGCCCCAAACTACCACCACCCATTTCAGTACACGGTAAACTCATTCAGTGGAAGGTAACAGTTAAATACTTAGGAGTAACACTAGACAAAACACTCAAATTCACGTCGCATTTCTCCTCTGTAACCGCGCAAGCCTACCGCGCATACAACTCCCTCTCAAGTATTCTAAAAGTCAGCAGTCCTCTTTCAGAGTATGACAGAGCACGCCACTTCAAGGCATACAACATCCCTATCCTTCTCTATGCCTCTGTCATCTACGCCCATGTCCCCGACTCCCGTCTACATCCCATCACCGCCTGTTTTAACAAACTGCTGCGTGCCACACTTGGACACTACAGAAAAACAAATATCTTCAGACACAACATTGCTCACACATCCACTCCACGGACACTCATCAACACATACGCTTCACGTTTCTTTAATAAAGCAAGAAAACACACACTGCCCTCTGTCAAACGCCTCGGCATACACGACATGGCAGCCACCTACCCACACCACCTCATCATGGACTTTCTGGGGTACCTGGCTCTCCGATGGGGCAGCTCCACCCAGCAACAAAGAGGAACCAACAACTGTGACAACTGTGCCCCCGTCCAGTGCAAAAATGTAAAATATGTAAATATGTGCTTATTTAAGACAAGTGTATTACTTTATAAGTAAAAACATTGTGGACACCCTCCAGTGCTACCAGTGCTAGTTTTAAGTAATTTAAGAACAACATGTATATAGTTAATAAGATTACTGTAGTTCAGATGTTAAGGAGATATATGTAAAGCGCTAGGGAGTTTGTATTATTTTTTTACCATAAAATTGTATTATTAATTGCTTAACCAATGTAACCAGAAAAACTGAAAAGTGTGTTTATATATATATTTATTGTNCTAAAATTGTATTATTAATTGCTTAACCAATGTAACCAGAAAAACTGAAAAGTGTGTTTATATATATATTTATTGTGAAAACCACTAGAAGAGGCCTGAGGGCTGGCATGGTGACTATGCCAATCATGTGTTAGCCAAAAATAAACAAAAACCTTGTTAGAGATTTAAACAAAATATTTTTATAATTGTAAATTGTCTGACCTCTATGGTTTTTAGAGGTCCGAGACATCGCGAGTTTTTAGAAGTATTTTGTGCGATCGGGAGTTATAATATGTGTGCGCGAGTGAGGAAGTGTGTCCTGCAGCTGCACAAATGAGTGAGAGTGGGTATTTGCTTAAAACCGTGTCGTGTTTTTTCGCGCGAACTCGTGTAAACATTGCCTAAAAAATAATAAGCGAATTAGATTAATCGATCATGNAGTGCTACCAGTGCTAGTTTTAAGTAATTTAAGAACAACATGTATATAGTTAATAAGATTACTGTAGTTCAGATGTAAGGAGATATATGTAAAGCGCTAGGGAGTTTGTATTATTTTTTTACCCNACTGAAAAGTGAGCCATTACCAATGTTAGCCACTAAGATAAAGCTGCCACAAGAGCCCAAGGGCTGGTATGGCGTTAATGTAGACAGAGTTGAACACCCAAATGTATGTTTACAGATCAATAAAGAATTTTATAAATTGTAAATTGTCTGACCTCTATGGTTTTTAGAGGTCCGAGACATCGCGAGTTTTTAGAAGTATTTTGTGCGATCGGGAGTTATAATATGTGTGCGCGAGTGAGGAAGTGTGTCCTGCAGCTGCACAAATGAGTGAGAGTGGGTATTTGCTTAAAACCGTGTCGTGTTTTTTCGCGCGAACTCGTGTAAACATTGCCTAAAAAATAATAAGCGAATTAGATTAATCGATCATGCGCACGAGGGTGCATTCGATAGTATCGTTTACGGGCTATTTTCGGTCGCCTACCCGCCATTTTGGTGTGCGCAAAATCGAAAAATACTATATTAGTGCTCATTTCATACATATTTATTTATTGTCTTTATTTTTTTAAGTGTGCATAATGGACTCTTACGAGTTTTAACCTTGTGGTGAGCCATCCCCTGAGCACACAAAATGTAAGTGCTTCAATTCGAAGTGAAAATTACCAAACCACGCCTTATTCATTAGACATTACAATGGCAAGGGCACCCCAGAACACTTTCAATGCCACTGCACATTTAAAAAAGGGTGACATTTATGAAATTTTCTGCCCGGCCCTCAAGAAGATCATTACTGATGCCAGTGTTCTCATATTTTAATGAGTATTTCCATGTGGGTGTATTTACAGAATACAGTCATGACACACCAGTAATGTATCGCATACATGTACGTAAAGTGGAAATATTGCCAGTCAATGACCACCCTCAACTTATAAAAAGCCGAGGACTTCACGCCGCTGGAGTTTGCCCCGGAGGAGTTCTTACCGGCCATAGTCGGGGAACACCTCTTCCGTAAGCACGTCCAACTGTATAATGAATCGCCAGAGGTAACATCGTATGACACCACAGATGAACAGATGGAAACTGTCTCACATGGGAGGAAGCGTCCACTGGCCAGAACAGCAGTAGCCACCCAACCGTGCTAGTGACCCACACCCTGTTTGAGGCACTCAGCTATGATGACGATGGAGCATGCTTCCACATCCAGCACCATGTCCCCCACACACCAACCAGTGTAAAGGTGGGTGGTGCAGAGGGAAGTTCCTCGCAGCACTAACCCATTTTTTCAGACAACCAGCCAGCCCACCAGCCAGGCACATGGCCACGAGCTAGCAAAGAAGCAGCGCCCCAGGTCCATGCCGACAATAACAGTGAAGACCATCCTGGCAGAGGGCTTCCGCTGCCACAAGGATGCGATCGATGTCTTGATGAAGGGCACTATAGAGGTGAGCATCCACAGGGACCACATCACAATGCACACAAACTCTGCAGAGAACCACGAAATCCTCATCCGTTTTCTCAAGGGCATGGCCTTCGAACTGTACACGGACCCGCGCCCAGACCAGCATAACGCCCGAATAATGATACACGGCCTCCCTGCAGATTTCGACACAGTCGAGCTCCTTGCCCTCATCAGGAAGAAAAATATTGCAGCATCCGCTGTCACCCGTCTCGACAGGCGGCTTCCCAGGGGCGCCACGAAGACCCAGCCTCTATTCCTGGTGACCCTGGAGGGCACCTCAAGAGTACCGAAAGCTCAGGCTCTGCAGCTGTGCATCCGGTGTCAACAATTCGGGCACAGCTCGCACTACTGCTCAATGAAGGAGCGCTGTGCCGGGGATCACCCGACGCCGGCCTGCACCAAGCCGGAGGAGACACCAGCGACAAGCCTGCACTGCAAGCACATGGCCACGAAAACACCGCTCACCCGACCAGTTGGGGTGGCTGACCTGTCAGGAAGGAGGCCCTGGCAAGGAAGGAGCCTCCGTAGCAGGTGAGAGGACCACAACGCACCTCTCACACCAACATGCCTACACACACTCAGCCACAACCTGGGAAACTGAACTCCCAGTTTTTCCAAACACCTACACCACCACAGCAAAACCAACGCATGCAGCCACAACACAGCACACCACCGCAACCACGCCACACCCAACCACGCTACACAACTAGCCTACACATCGACACCGAAACCCAAACACACCACACAGAACACCAGCTCACATGGCGACAACACCCTTTCAACAGCTGCAGAGGTTCTGCAGCTGTTGAAAGGTGTCCAAGTACCCAACAAACTCCCCATCCTCATGACCGCACTCTGCAAGCTCACACAGGCAACAATGCGACGTGATAATCGACCTTATCACAGCACTCTTCACACAACATGCTTAAATTCATGATCTGGAATGCCAGCTCAATCCACAATAAACAAGTGGAGTCCACACACTTCATTTCAGTTCACAAACCGGACCTGGTTTTCCTGGTGGAAGCCTGGCTCAGTCCGAATGTGCTCTTCGACGTCCCAGGATACAGGGTACTGCGTGCAGACAGGTTGGACAAGAGAAAGGGAGGTGTGGCGATCCTTGTGAGGGGGACCCTGTCTTTCCACCAAAGACAGACCCAGCAACTACACCATGTGGAAGCTGTGGCTGTTCGCCTTTACACGAATATCATGCCTTTCACGGCAGTGGCTATCTACATCCCACCAAATGTACCATTCCCCACCGCTGACCTCAACAGCCTGAGGAGAATGGACAGCCGAGACCTCATCGCAGGTGATTTTAACGCCAGACACACAACCTGAGGATGCCAGGTCAACAACTACCGCGGAAAAGCACTACATTCTGATGTTGCCGCTTTCCCCCTTATTATCCATGCACCTCACGACTACACCTATCACCCTCATTCATGGACTGGACGCCCGAGTGTGCTCGACTTCGTGCTGGGCACGCCCTGGCCGAGGTTCAGCACACTCGAGGTAATTCCAAAGCTCATCTCAGATCACTACCCAGTGCTCGGATCCATTTCCACAAACATCTATCATGCACCCAGCACCCCCATCTTCAGCTACAAGTTGGCAAACTGGCACGGCTACAAAGCTGTGCTAGACCTGCAAACCCAGGCTAAAACACCACTGGAGATTGATCAACATGTGGCCCACCTCACTGACACCATTACAACTGCTGCCCAACTCCACATACCCACCACCTGCCCTCACGCTCTTGGGAAACCTTTCCCCCAAGAGATCCGCAACCTCAAGTCTCTCCGCAATACTTCACAGAGTCGTGGGTACTGCTGGCGCCGCTGCCTGGACGGCGAGATATACCGCTCACTGGCTCGCCAGTGCAAGGTTGTCATCGCCGACTGGCACCCGGACGAGGTACTGCGACGTCTCCGAGCTCTATCGTTTGCGACTGGCTCCGTGTGGAGGCAAACTTGGCGACTCCGATCTGGCCATGTCCCCATGCCACCACTCAAGGGGGGTGGGAGACTGGCTGAGTCGGCTGCCGAAAAGGCCGAACTCATGGCGGACAGTTTCGCAGAGACATTCCTCCTGGCAACCATCTTCCCTGACATCTCACGTTTACCCACTCACTATCGACAACCCCCACCACCATCCAAAGGCTCAATCTCTCTGGCCACGCCCCGTCTGGTCAAGAGGGAAATTGATCGGGTAAGGACGAACGCTGCCCCAGGCTGCGACGGCATCACACCCTGTCTCCTGAAATCCATCTCTCAGAAAACCCTGGTGTACCTCACCAACATCATAAATTCCATCCTCTGCACTGAACATTTCCCTATCGCATGTAGAGAAGCCACAGTCGTACCTATCCCGAAAGGGAAGGCAGCTGCCAACTTGCCTTCATTGTACCGCTCTGTGTCACTGCTATCTATTATGTCGAAAGTAGCAGAGCGGATTGTGTTGGCCAGGCTGGAAGCGGAAGTAGCTCGTCTACGACCGCTGCCAGACTTCCAGTTCGGTTTTCGCCGACATCTATCAACTCAACACGCATTTGCATATGCCACAGACATTATCACCCACAACTTCACCCGCCATCAACACACGGGGCTGGCGCTCCTCCATCTAAGCCGTGCATTCGATAAAGTACACCACCAAGCACTTTTACTGAAACTCGCATTCCTGGGGTTCACCCCTGCCCTCATCTTCAGCCCCCACAGCTTCCTGGATACTCGTACATTCCGTGTACGAGTGGAAGGGTCCATTTTATGCACCGGGGCAATCACAACAGGGGTTCCCCAGCGATCAACACTCTCTCCTCTTTTGTTTGCTTTATACACACACGACATACCAACTTCCCCCTAATGCACGGTCATCATGCATGCGGATGACAACGCAATCCTGGCCCAACATAGAGGCCTACACATGATTAGCGCCCGGCTCACCGTGGCCATCGCTGCGATATACTTACTTTCAGTCATGGGGAATCCCACTTAACGCCAACAAGACGGAAACTATTATCTTCACCTGCCATCGCCCCAAACTCCCACCACCCATATCAGTACATGGTAAAATCATTGAATGGAAGAAAACAGTTAAATATCTAGGAATCACATTTGATCACACACTATAATTCACGCCACATTTCTCCATTGTAACCGCGCAAGCCTACCGCGTTTACAACTCCCTTTCTTCCATTATTATAGTCCGCAGTCCTCTTTCAGAGTGNTTGTAACCGCGCAAGCCTACCGCGTTTACAACTCCCTTTCTTCCATTATTATAGTCCGCAGTCCTCTTTCAGAGTGTGACAGAGCCCGCCTCTTCAAGGCCTACATTATTCCAATCCTTTTGTATGCCTCAGCTATATACCCCCATGTCCCAGCTTCCCGTCTACATCCCATCACCGCCTGTTTTAAAAAACTGCTGCGTGCTACACTTGGACACTACAGAAAAACAAACCTCTTCAGATACAACATTGCACACATATCCACACCACAGACACTAATCAACACATATGCTTCACATTTCTTCAATAAAGCCAAAAAACACACACTGCCCTCTGTCAAACGCCACGGTATACACGCAATGGCAGTCACCTACCCACACCACCTCATTGTGGACTTTCCGGGGTACCTGCCACCCTGATTGGGCAGCTCCGCCCAGCAACAGCAAAGAAGAACAACCACCTGTGACAACTGTGGCCCCCAGTGCAAATAATGTAAAAATGAAAATTTGTGCTAATATTAAGACATGTGTATGTATTTATAAGTGAAAACATTGAGGACACCCACCAGTGCTACCAGTGCTAGATATAGTTAATATACATTCTGCTAATAGTTTATAAGACCATTGTAAGTTTCTAAGTTTTATTCAGAGTGCTAGGGTTTTTTGTTTATTTTTTTCCCTAATCATGTTACATGTTTTAAAGATAATACAAATAGTATAATAGGCCCCTGAAAAATGTGCCGAGTTATGTAAAAATTGTGAGACCCGCCACAGGAGCCCTGTGGGCTGGAATGGCGCTGGTATTTAAGTGTGGTAGCATAATCTTGTCAACCAAGAATTTAATAAATATATATTTAAATTGTAAAAAATTGTAAATTGTCTGATAACCATGGAATTTTGCAGTGCGCTATATAACGAGTTTTCGGTAGTATTTTAGTGTGCCCGAGACTTTAAATATGTGTCCGCGAGTGCTTCAGTGTCTTCTACGCCTGTGTAAATGAATCCAGCACCACGCAAGTAAAGTGTTTTGAGTGTGTAAAACATCTTGTACTTATCGGGAAAATTACGGCGAACATTGTAAACATTTCAGGACACAATAACATTACGTTTCAAATAATCGATTGCCCGCTAGTGCGGCATTCGAGAGTATCGTTATCGTTCCTCGTGGGTAAACGAGAATCCACTGAGAGTGCGCGACAAAGATATAACACTATTAAACTCGCGGTAAATATTATTATTTATCATCTTAAAGTTCTAATGTTCGTAGTTTATGAATAACAATTTTTGTGCGATGCCCCAAGCGGCCCAGCTACATGGGCACGATGCAAGAACTGACTAAAGATATTTAATTCCGTCTATTCCACCGAAATGTTGTGTGAACAAACACACAGGCAGAGATGCGCTGAATTTTCTGTCAAATCTTCTACCACGAAATAAATCTGTTCCAACCAGAACCATCGCAACAACCACCATCATCTCGCGCGAAGCACGCAACACATTTAATGCGAGTGTGCCGCTTAAAAGGGGTCCAAGCTACGAGATATACTGTCCATCGCGACAAGAACTTATAACCGATTCATGGATTTATACCATGACTCCCTGCTCAAGACGAGGGTGCATGTACGCAAGGTGGAAACCTTCCCAGCGGACAACCACCCACAACTTATTACGACCGAAAACTGTTTTATGCCACGTGAGTCCGCGCCAGAAGACGTTCTCCCAGACATTGTTGGAGAACAACTCTTCCGGGAGTACATGAGAAATTATAATGAAACACCAGCCTCCACATCTCTCTCCAGTGATGAGGAGGAATAAATGGACAGCTCACTTCAGAGGCGGAAGCAGCACCTGGCCACACCCACAGTTACCACAGCAAACTCTTTCCTCGCCCTCCACATGGACGACGATGGTGGTGAAACTGCACATGCCCCAAATTCCAGCGCCTCTTCCTCCACACTCAGCCCAGCGAAAAGACGTGTGTTGAGGAGAGAACCCGCACATGGCACCACCCAGTCCACCAGGACCACCACCCAGCACCACCCACCACAACAACAACCGAGCCAGCAGCGGCAGTCAGCACATGGCGCCACCCACACCACTCAGCCCACCACCCAACAACAGAGACAGCAGCAGCGGCAACAGACGATGCCGGCCATCACAGTGAAGACCAGCCTAGCAGCGGGCTTCCGCCGCCACAAGGACGAGATCGATGCCATGATGAAGGGCNAGCAGCGGCAACAGACGATGCCGGCCATCACAGTGAAGACCAGCCTAGCAGCGGGCTTCCGCCGCCACAAGGACGAGATCGATGCCATGATGAAGGGCAACGTAGAGGTGAGCATCCGCAGGGAACACATCACGTTGCATACACACTCTGCAGCAGACCAGGAAGCACTCGTCCGCCTTCTCAAGGGCAAGGGCTTCGAACTGTACACTGCCCCGCGCCCAGACCAGCGGAACGCACGAGTAGTCATACGAGGCCTCCATGCGGATTTCGACACCGTCGAGCTCCTTGCTCTCATCAGGGAGAAAGACATCGCAGCATCCGCTGTCACCCGGCTCGACAGGCGGCTGCCTGGATGCGCCACCAAGCCCCAGCCCCTCTTCCTGGCGACCCTGGAGGGCACCAGTGTTGCCAACGTAGGCGATTTTTCGCCATTTAGGCTACTCGGATTGGAAATCGGCGACAAAAAAATCTTAAAGGCGACTGGTCGCCTTATAGGCTACTCGAAAAAGATGAAATTTACTTTTAGTTAAATGATCGAATCACAACACAAATGAGCATAAGCAAAATAAAAAAAAATATACCCACGCAAAAAGTATAGGAAAATCAAGATAAAAAAGATGGCAACACCCTTCGTTAGTTTCGGGGAATACCCCGTATTTGTCGTAGCTATAACGCAACCAAATTTAAGATGCAATCAAGATAAAGCATTCGCTTCGCTGTTCATAACCATTGTAATTATATGGTATTCCTTAACGACGATTGGAAGGGAGAACTTCAGTATTTTTTTGTCACTTCAGTCCAAAAGTTTTGGAAAACTTATCGTATGCGTGTTCGTTCATTGTTCGTCGTCTGATTTTAAAGACATTGTATTGTACTTCTGACAAAAATGGGAAAGCACGCAAAATATGTGAAACATTATCGTGATGACTGGGAAAAAAATCCGGCATTTCAGAGTAAGTACTTACGAGATGATTTTTATTTATTCCTGACTATTTCTAATATTATTTAAATGTGAGTGAAAGCTTGTGTAGATGAATGGAAGGAGGCCATGGAGGAATACATATTTTTTGCTTAATTTATATGATAAACTAGCGGACGCCCGAGACTTCGTCCGCGTGGATTTCGGTTTCAGTACACAATATCTTTATGTGTAAATTATAGCCTATGTGTTATTCTGATGTATAAGCTACATTATTGTAAAGTTTCATTAAAATCCATTTAGTAGTTTTTGCGTGAAAGAGTAACAAACATACATCCATACTCACAAAGTTTCACATTTATAATATTAGTAGGATTAATGTAGGATTAAAAATCTCCAACTAACCCACGCTTTCATTTTACAGATTGGCTAACCCGAGCACCCGTGGAACTCACAGATAGTGGAAAAGGTGAGGCATATTGTAAATTATGCGTTTCACCACTTTGTGCACACAAAACTGATTATGAAAAGTAAAACACATAAACACAAAGAATTAAGATTTGCAAAAACACAACCCAAGCTTCCAGCATTTGGCTACTCCTCAGTTAAAGACACCTCAACAAAAGAAAAAATAATGGACATAAAAATTGCTACTTATATTGCTGCTCATAGCTCCATCCGTAGCATCGACCATTTGTCGGAAGTTTTGAAAACTTGTGGTTTAGGTAGTCCTCTTGAAAATATTCAATTACACAGAACCAAATGCTCTGCCATTATAAAGAATGTCGTGGAGCCAGCCATGCTTAAAGAACTTTTAGAAGAAGTTGGTGGGCAAAGTTATTCTATAATACTGGACGAATCTACTGATGTGGCAACAGTAAAGTATATGGCATATTGCATCCGATACTACAACACAAAACTAGAAAAAATCGTTGTTGATTTTTTAGGCTTTCAAGAAGTTTTCGAAGCAACAGCTGATGCCCTATATACATCCTTTAAGAGCTTTTTATCTGAAATGGGCTTAAATTTTCAAAATCTCATTGCATTAGGAACTGATGGAGCTAGTAATCTTTGTGGCAAAAATCACTCCCTTTTCACACTTTTAAAAGCAGACCTACCCCATTTGCAGTTGTTGAAGTGCGTATGCCACTCCCTTAGTTTGTGTGCATCAAAGGCGTGCACTGAATTACCATCTTGTCTGGAATATTTGCTTAGAGAAACTAGAAATTGGTTTGCTCACAGTCCACTGCGAATGAAA
>NQII01009694.1:12788-23962 GCA_002778355.1 Clitarchus hookeri | reverse complement strand
TGTAAATTTCTGGGTACAGGTATTGAAAATGCAGAATGCTGGAGGAAATCCCATGTTCAAAGATTTAGCGGAATTTTCCTTGCGGAATTTTCCTCTCATTATCTGTAAGTAATGCAGTCGTAGAAAGAATTTTCAGCGTGATGGGTACTATAAAAACAAAATTAAGGAACAGAATGCAATTACCCATGCTGATTGCCATTCTTAGAATTCGAACACATATGAATGTAAGAAGCATTTGCTGCAACAACTTTCAGCCAAGCAATCATATGATAAGTTTACATGCTGGAAGAAAAATGTACGATTCCAGCACAGCTTGCACCAGCTCTAGCACAGCATCCGCAGTAAATGTTGACGACGGCGAAATTATCGTGGATGCTTTGCAATTGCTCGTAGCAGATGAAGCAGAATCGGAGTGCATTTAAATAAATGTAAATGAAGCCTTATTTTAGCTTCATTCATTGAATTTAAATTTCGCGCGCTTTACTTTACATTTTATTATGATGGTGGTACGATCTGCATGTAGTTAAAACTCAAGGTTGGCAGCACCGGCACTTTGTTTGCAATACCTATGGTGATTTAAGTCGATTTCAGAGAAAATTGTTAATAATTAATTAATATTGTGTTTCTTCAAGAGTGTAAGAAATAATATTTGAAGCAATAGCTTTTAATGTTGTTTCTCTTTCCAATAATAAACCATTCATTATAATAAGTTACGTATAGTGCAATTTGTGTTTGTAAAATTAGTATTCGTTAGAAATGAATCATAAAAAATAAATTTCTCTTTTCAGAGCAACAACATAACTTTGTTTTAATAAACAACATATTACATAAATAATGTTTTAGTTTAAAAGACTTGTACGTATAAGTGTTTTAAAAGTACTGATTTTATTGTATGTACAGAAAGTTATAATATAATTACATAAGTAAATTGTTAAAAAAGTGCCTTTTATTTTACTTTCGGCGTTTGGGCTACCTTATTTCAAATTGGGCTACTTTAGGCTACTCAAGCTTTGAAAACGGGCGACATAAGGTCCCGACTTGTTGGCAACACTGGAGGGCACCACCATGAGCGGGTCCGAGCAGAGCACTTCCGCGGACACAGGCTCTGCAGCGGCACTTCCGGTGCCAGCAGTTTGGGCACAGCGCCCACTACTGCTCAATGAGGGAGCGTTGTGTATGCTGTGTCTGAGACCACCCGACGCCTGCCTGCACTAAGCCAGAGGAGACACCAGCAACGTGCCTGCACTGCCAAGCACGTGGCCGCGAAGACACTGCTCACCCAACAGGTTGGCGTGGCTGCCCTGTCAGGAAGGAGGCCCTGGCGAGGAAGCAGCAGCAGCAAGTGAGAGGACCACAACACACCTCTCACACCAACATGCGTACACACACTTAGCCACAACAACACAGAAAGCTGTTCTCGCAGCTTCTCAAAACACACTAGCAACAACAGCAAAAGCCACACATGCAACCACAAAACAGCACACCACACCAAACACGTCACACCCAAACCACGCACCAAACCCACCACAACATCGACACCAAAACCTCAATACACCACACCAAACAACAACTCACATGGCGACAACCCCCTGGCAACAGCTGCAGAGGTTCTGCAGCTGCTGAAAGGTATCCACGTACCTAACAAACTCCCCATCCTTATGAACGCACTCCGCAAGCTCTCACAGGCAAAAACCTCAGAGGAACAATGCTACGTGATAATCCATATAACATGCTTAAATTCATGATCTGGAATGCCAGCTCAATCCACAATGAACAAGTGGAGTTCACACACTTCATTTCAGTTCACAAACCAGACCTGGTTTTCCTGGTGGAAACCTGGCTCAGTCCGAATGTACTCTTCAACGTCGCAGGATACAGGGTACTGCGTGCAGACAGATTGGACAAGAGAAAGGTAGGTGTGGCGATCCTTCTGAGGTGGTGATCCCTGTCTTTCCACCAAAGACAGACCCAGCAACTACACCATGTGGAAGCTGTGGCGATTCGCCTTCACACAAATCCCATGCCTTTCACGGCCGTTGCTATATACATCCCACCAAATGTACCATTCCTCACTGCTGACCTCAACAGTCTGAGCAGACTGGACAGCCGAGTCCTCATCGCAGGTGATTTTAACGCTAGACACACGACCTGGGGATGCCAGGTCAACAACTACCACAGAAAAGCACTACATTCTTATGTAGTCGCTTCCCCCCTTATCATCCATGCACCTCACAACTACACCTATCACCCTCATTCATGCACTGGACACCCGAGTGTGCTCGACTTCGTGCTGGGCACACCCTGGCCGAGGGTCAGTGCACTCGAGGTGATTCCAGAGCTCACCTCAGATCACTACCCAGTCCTAGGATCCATTTCCACAAACCTCTATCATGCACCCAGCACCCCCATCTTCAGCTACAAGTTGGCGAACTGGCACTGCTACAAAGCTGTGATAGACCTGCAAACCCAGGCTAAAACACCACTGGAGATCGACCAACATGTGGCCCACCTCACCGACACCATTACAACCGCTGCCCAACTCCACATACCCACGACCCGCCCCCACCCTCTTGGAAAACCTTTCCCCTAAGAGATCAACAACCTCACGTCTCTCCACAATACAGCACGAGTGGTCATAAAAGGCCTATCAGGGTATTTGACACCGCCGAGCTTCTAGCCATCATCAGGGAGAAAGGCATCGCTGCATCTGCTGTCGCCCGGCTCGACAGGCGGCTGACTGGGTGTGCCACCAAGACCCAGCCCCTCTTCTTGGTGACAGTGGAGGGCACCTCCCAAGTGCAGGAAGTGCTGGCCAACAGAACCATTGACCATGTGAGGGTCCGAGTAGAATACTTCTGTGGACAAGCCATCCAGCGGTGCATCCAGTGCCAGCAGTTTGGGCACAGTACACACTACTGCTTCATGAGGGAGCGCTGTGCCGGAGACCACCAGACGCCTGCACGTACCAAGCCGGACGAGGCACCTGGGATGTGTCTTCCCTGCCAGGGGCGCGGACTGGAGGACACCGCTCACTCGACCAGCTGGGGCGGCTGCCCCATCCGGAAGGAGGCCCTGGCGAGAAAGCAGCAGGTGAGCATATCACACATCACCACACCTCGCACAGCAGCCACACACGCACACGACACCGACACTGTACTCAAACATTGTCCGGCCATGCAATTCACCACAGCAACCACACCCCACGCAACCTCAACAGACCACACAAACAAACTCACAGCAAACCAGGCCGCATACCCAACGCACCACACTGCCAGCACACAAACAACCGACACACACTGGCCCACAGGGCGATAACCCCCTGACAGCAGCTGTGGAGTTTCTGCAGCTGCTTAAGGAGATCCAGCTACCCAACTTACTCTCCATCCCCATTAACTCCCTCCGCAAGCTTTCAAAGCCAACAATCACAGCGGAACAATGCGATGTGGTAATCGATATTATCACCGCTTTCTCACATGGCAACCAAATTCATGATTTGGAACGCCAGCTCTACCCGCAACAAAATAGCTGAATTCACACATTTTATCTCAATTCTAAAACAGAACACACTCTTAACCTATTAAATTGGAATGCCTGCGGGATAAAATCTCAAATATATGAACTACATCAACAGCTAAAAATATATGGAAAATATATAGCTTTTATCACAGAATTAAGACTCCATAACCAGGAGAAATTAAATTGCAAAGGCTACAATATAGACAGATCAGACAGGGATCGCAGAGGAAGAGGAAGAGCCATAATAACTAAAAATAACATTCACCACCACCCAATAAATTTAACTAATTTAAATCAGATTGAAACCACAGCAATAAGGATTAAAAATAACCATAGCCATATCCAAATGACAGCTGTATAGTGACGACCCAAAACTAAATTTAATGAACAAGACTTAAATAACATTATGGGAGATCCAGAACACCTTTTAATAACAGGAGACCTCAGCAGTATAAGTAAAGAATGGGACAGCTTATATAACAATACAAATGGAAGAAACATAAGTTGGCAGGCGGATAAAATTACTTACCTGTGTAATTTTTCCACCACCTAAACTCGCACACTTCCCAAATAATGGCAGCAGACAGGATAAACTAGACATAATACTCACCAATATTCCTAATTCCAACATCGAATCACAAGTTTTACATGTACTAGACTCAGATCACCACCAAGTCTTCACGAAATTAACTTTAAACACACAGTAAAACAACCAATAACAAATGGGAAGATTTCCAAAAAGACATAATAGAAAAATTTAAAACCTCGACAGAAATAAACGACGAACTAGAATTAAATGTGCACACGACACTTTTTACAGACACAGTAAAGGAAATCATAAAGTAAAAAACCAAATACATGGATAGGAGGCAATAAACAAGAGCAAATTACACGGAAGTACCCTAATTAATAGCCCTAAAACGCTGCTAATAAACCAAATCAAATGTGGCTATCAAACAAATCACTAACAAGTAAATGTAGAAAAAAAAACCCCAGAAATAGAAACGCCCTAGCGTTATGTATACACTGCTAGGAAAAAAGCCAATACAATAGCCACCAGCCTAGAGAAACAATGTCCCCCAATAAATAAGTACAAGACAGACAATTCACTAAAACAGTAAACAACAACATAAATGAACACCCAAAACATAAAGAAACAACTGAATATGACTCCATAACACTACAAGAACTATTACAAATTATTAAAACACGCCCAAATAATACATCTGGAGGACCAGTTGGAATACAATTTGAAGCCCTAAAGAAACTAACAGCAAATGCACTGGAATACCTATTAGAAACATATAATTCAATGTTTAAACTGTGCAGATTCCAACAGACCTGGATAAAAGCAAAAGTAATAACATTGCCGAAACCTGGTAAAGATATTACAAAACCAGAAAACAGATGACCATTAAGTTTATTAAATAGTGTAAGCAAATTTTTTGAAAAACCCCTACTATACTGACTACAAAATCATGCAGATCTAAACAAACTAATTCCAGATAAGCAGTATGGTTTCAGAGCTCAGCACAGCACCATACACTCCCTAATTAAAATAGTCGAGGACATAACAGATGGATTTAAAAATAAAGAACAACAATTTACAGTAATAACTTTCTTAGATGCAGAAAAAGCATTCGATAAACCCCGGTTCCCAGGACTAATATATAAATTAATAAACTACAATTTTCCATCTACTCATGTAAATTAATTAGCAGTTTATTGAAATAATAGACGATTCTATGTTATATTAGATGGATCAGACTAAAACAAACAGCAACAGCAGAAGTACCACAGGGTCGGCACTTTTCTTTTTCTATACAGTATTTACACAGCAGACATCCCAATAACAGAAACACGCACTAACGCAAACATATAAATGTACGCAGACGATACTGCAATAATAAAACAACACTGCCACATTGAATACGAATTAGTAGCGCTACAAAGACAGTTAACAAGCCTTGAAAAGATGGTACACGAAATGGCGAATAAAAGTGAACCACGGGAAATCGTAAACAATAATAATTTACAAAAAGAAACTAAAACCGAAACGAGATTTAATACTATTTTATTTAACCAAGTAATCCTCACAGCTATACTATATGGATGTGTGGTGTGGGGAAATTGCGAAAATTTCAGAATTAAAGAACTGCGAACAGTACAAAATTAATATCTGAAAATTATAGCCGACCAGGATAGATACACTACTGGTAAAACGATCCACGAACCAAAATCACAATGAACACGAAACATGCCGAGAAGGGGAACACGCTGATTGTCCAGCCAATCAGAGCACGAGGCACTCGAGGTACTCGCTATATATACTGGTCGCGTTGGTAAAATCTCATCAAGCGCCATAGCACCCTTAACACACATTGCGCGAAACAATAACACTGACAATCTCTCACCAGAATCCAAGAAAAAATGCACAAATTGCCACGCAAAACACATCGGGGATCCAAAGAATGCCCCGGAAGGATGATACATGAAGATCGCATCAAACAAAAATTAGAAGCAAACAAACCCCTACCTACAACAACTAGAGCTCCAGCATGGACAACACAAAACTTCCCTGCGATGCACCCAACAATCATCTCACGGAATCCACCACCCACACCCACACTACAGCCGCAACAACACACTGAGGCACCTAATTACACCCAAACAACATTCACCCGACCACCTCTGCTTCCAAATCCAACAACACGACCACACCCCCAAGTACCATGCACATTACAAAAGCCAATGCCTAGGTACAACGCTCCACCACCACGTCCGGAACGAACAACACCCCAAACACAAGCACCAGAACAACAAACTCAATCACACCAACCACCTCAATCACAAAACCAACCACAAGCCTCCACCAATGAACAACAAGAACAAGGAATATTGGACAGCCTCGCCGACATCACATACTTATACGACCTTGCAAAGCCATACCTCAACCTGATCAAAGATACAGCGGCCAAATGCAAACTAGCAAACAACATCAAAGATCAACTACAAATAATGATGGCGGCCTTCCTCACCATCAATGGCTAAAACTTTTTCACTCCTTACTTGGAATGCACACTCAATTAGAGGAAGAAAACACACATCATCATACAACACAAACCACACATCATTGCCATAACTGAAACCTGGCTCACACCCACAAATATATTCAACATCACAGGGCACACAATACACAGAAACGACAGAACACACACCTCAGGTGGAGAGGTGGCTCTTTTAATAAAACAAGGCATCTCACATCACACCCGATCACAGATTTATTATGACGAACTGGAAGTCATCTCAGTCCAAATCACCAACACTATAACGCCCTTTACAATCTCTGCAGTCTACATGCGACCAGGAAACACCATCCCCATAGCAGATCTAGAAGCACTCCGCACACTCGACAACACACTCATACTAATGGGAGACTTCAACGCCGCACACCAAAACTGGAACAACATAACCAACAAAACACATGGCATCCAACTCACAAACTACATCAGACACAAACCACTCACAATTCAAGCTCCCACAACATACACATGTGCAACATATCAAAACAGCCACAACCGTTCAATTATAGACTTTTTCATAACCACACCAAACAGAAAACTAAACAACATTAGAGTCTTATACACAGGCACATCAGACCACTACCCAGTCACAGGCACATTAACATACAACACCACACAGCCACCAACACCCCCTAAATTCAAATTCAGAAAAGCAAACTGGCCACAATTTCAACACATAATAGAATCAAACATCAACCCAACCACAGACATAAATACTACAGAAAACGTAGATTCACAAATAAAACAACTAACTGATGTAATCCACGAAGCAGCTGAACAGGCCATCCCTAAATTCAAACACACAGGGCCCACACCCAGTCTGCCCCAACACATAATTAATCCACAAAAAACCAGAAACCACTACAGACGTAAATGGCAATGCACAAGGAGCCCAGAACTACTTCAGATTTACAACCTATATAAAGACAGCACCAAAAAAGCCTACGCAGACTGGCTCATTAAAGAAAACATTAACAAAATGAAAACACTCAGTATCCAGGGAGGCTCAATCTGGCGCTACATTAAAACATTAAAACCAAAACCTTCAGAAATTCCCCCACTTAAATCAGGAAACACTCTAATAGACACACCAGAAGGAAAAACAGAAATTGTAGCCAATTATTTTGAAACAACACTAAAACCACCACACCTCCCCAACGATCTTAGTGAAACATCAGAGAATGAAGACGCCAGAACATGTGTCACCACACTCCCCACCCCCCCTGGATCGCACACCAGACACAGCACTAATCACACCTGGAGAGCTCACAAACATAATCACCAAAACACTAAAAACCTCAGCGGCCCCAGGATCGGACAAAATACCAAACACAATCATCATACACCTTCCCCCAGCAGCAATCCTCCAACTAACACACATATTCAATGCAGCCATCACACTAACTCACTTCCCCACTGACTGGAAAAATGCCATCATTGTACCAATCCAGAAACCAGGAAAAGACCCAACATCACCCAAAGCCTACAGACCAATAGCACTACTACCAGCACTCTCCAAAATTTTTGAAAAACTCATATTAAACAGAATACTCTCCACAGTCCAGTCAGACACTCTCTTACCACACTTCAAATTTGGATTTCGAAAACAACATTCCACCACACATGCAATTGCAAGGATAACTCACCTCACACAAACAGCATTTGCTAACAACCAAAGAGCCGGACTACTGCTTCTAGATCTCGCTAAAGCTTTCGACTCAGTACACCACACACTTCTCATACAAAACCTAACATCCACAAACATATCGCGCCATCTCATCAGACTCATCCACTCATTTCTCAGAAACCGTGCATTCCAAGTAAGGATTCATACACACCTCTCATCTGCACACCCAGCTGAAGCTGGAGTTCCTCAAGGCTCCATGCTCAGCCCTCTTCTCTTCGCCATCTTCATTCGCCACATCAGAACCAGCCCACACACAAAAAATCACACAATATGCAGATGTCACAGCTATTCTCACTGCATACAAACAACCTGAAACAATTGCTCAAAACCTAACAGACTCATTTAACACAATAAAAAACTTTTTCACAAACATAGGCATTGAATTAAATGTAGACAAGACCATTGCTCTGTTCCTCACCAGACACACAGCAGACACCCCTCCACCACCACTACAACTACAGGGAAACCAAATAGACTGGGAACCTCACGCTAAGTACCTGGGGGTACTAATAGACACAAAACTTCACTTCATACAACACATTAAACAGGCAGCAGGAAAAGCTAGGGGAGCTATCAGAGAACTTACACCCATTTTATCACCTTCAAACCACCTTGACAGTCACACAAGAATCACAGTCCTCAAAACTGCTATCCTTCCACTTCTTACATATGCAGCCCCATCTGGGTAACATCAGCTCACAGAAATCACTTCCCACTCTACAACTCCTAGCCTGAAGCCCTTCGCGTAGCCACAAATTCACCCCGCCTCACACAAAGAAGAAAACTATTAAAACTCACACAAACAAAAAACCTCATCCACTATCTACAAAGCCTCACCCAAACTTTCATAGTAAAACTCAAAGAACACCCAAATCCACTCATAAATTCACCCATGGCACATATACCCAACCTCAGAAAACCTCCATTCTCCACTGTGCATCTCAGGGAAAACAACCACCTGAGATACCTACGCCAAACAAGCTCCAGCTCCAGTGATGAAGACAACTCCAACCCACCATAAGAACAGCTACCAGCAACAGGACAAGAAAACCCAGTGAACAGGAAATGTGAAAAATAAGACCCAAAATTAAATAAACAGTGCAACGGGGTTTTTTACAGGGCATACTCCCATTTTTCCCCACAGTAAACCAAAATAAAATAAGTGAAACAATCCTAGAATGAATAAAGTGTAACCTACTATATCCTAATTAAACTAACTTTAAGTACACTAGAGAGTTAGCTAAACATAACCTAAAACAGTAACTTTAAAAGCCATAGCCAATTTTATTTTACCAAAGTATTCAAAAAAAATTAATAACATTTTCTTTTACAGTAACTTTAAATTTAAAAAAAAAAATGTAGCCAGTAATAATAGGGATGGCTTACCAGTTAGTATAGAAGGATAGTAAAAAAAAAAAAAAACACAGATTAATTGATCTGAATTTTACAGTGCAGAATAGTGCGAAAAGCGTTCGTCGCGCCCGCGCGAGTTATTGCCACGAGAACTTCTTTAATCTACTGCAAATATTTGTAAAAAACTATTTAAAAACTTTCTTTAGTATCAAATATGTTTCGCGATGCGTAATACAATCAGAAACGAGGCATGCACATCGCAAACAGATGGTGGAAATATTACTAACCTAACCAAAACACACAAAATGGCTCAAACAAAACCTATAGAAAGGGCAAAAGCCAACACAATCTCGTCACCACACCAGGACATTGTAAAGGGGACAAAATATGAAATATATTGCCCCGCACGAAAAGAGCTCATGAGAGATGAATATGTTTATCAATATTATGAAAGTTTCTTTATTCTCACTACGGTTGACGAATATGATGACACGCAGGTAATGCTGCATGTCCACATTGGGAAAATTGAGGGCACACCAACAGAAAACCACCCTCAGATAATAACCAAACGGGGAGATTTCATGCCTCAGAAGTTCGGCTCTGATGACATACCCCCCAACATAGTCTGCGAAACAATTTTCCACCGATATATACACGAGTAAAATGCAATTGAAACCCCCTCCAGCACATGGCAAGTTAACGAAGAAGACACCACAATGGACCTCCTAAACGACTCCAGTTCAGAAGGAGAGGATGTGGACTCCCCAACCAACTCCATGTCAAGAGGAGAGCACATGAACACCACCAAACAGGGCATGAATCGCCCCCTCGCCAACACACCCATCGAAACGAGGAACTCCTTCCACGGGTTACCCCAAGAAGATGACGGCGGACAAACNCACTCACTCAGCACCCTGCGAAGAGAAACATTTCACATGCAAAGCCACAACCAACCAACAACCAGACCACCACACAGTGCCACCACCCACCACAACAACCAGGAAGGAAAAAGACCATGCCCACCATAACGGTGAGAAATAGCCTGGCCGAGGGCTTCAGAAGGCACCAAAAAGACATCATCAGTATGTTAAAAGCTGGAGTGCAAGTCTCAATACGATGTGACACCATCCTCCTTCAGAACTACACAGTAGAAGACCATGAGGCACTGGTCCAATATCTCAAGGCAAAACAATTTGTCTATTCACGGCGCTGTGCCCAGAGAAACGCAGCCCAACGCAATGCCCGAGTGGTCATCCAGGGTCTGCCCTCGGACTTGACATCGGAGAACTCTAAGAACTTTTACAAGAGCTGGGGATCAACTTCTCATGGATCAAACGCCTGGACAAGAGACTGCCAGGAGGTGTCACCAAGGTGCAGCCACTCTTCTTAGTAACCCTGGTGGACACATCACAGATGCAGGCAGCACTAGCCTCCACCACACTAGACCACATCCGTGTTCGCATAGCACACTTCCAGGGACAAGAGATTCAAAGGTGCGTCAGGTGCCAGAAGTGGGGCCACA
Organism: Clitarchus hookeri; assembly: GCA_002778355.1. Taxonomy (NCBI): domain Eukaryota; kingdom Metazoa; phylum Arthropoda; class Insecta; order Phasmatodea; family Phasmatidae; genus Clitarchus; species Clitarchus hookeri. The sequence continues at coordinate 12,801 of NQII01009694.1, read as the reverse complement.
ACTCCCACTTCTG
>NQII01009693.1:0-47768 GCA_002778355.1 Clitarchus hookeri | reverse complement strand
GATTCTCAGTCTTTAGGAAATGACTGCTAGGGGAAATAAAATTATGTGGGCTCTCAAAAATTCACGCTATTAAATTATAACAAGCCGCTGGAGGCTTTATACATTTCTGCTCAACATGTGGATACATGTAACCCATTCCACCCTTCGACTGCATGTTATCATTTTATAGCTTCAGATATTTCTGCTCAACCTGTGAATACATGTATCCCACTTAAGCATACATTTTAGAGACCCCATGTCATTTTCTTTCCACTAGCGATCTTTCCCCAAAGACCATTTCAAGCCTATTTTCCATCTGAAATGTATTGGTACTTGTATCAATCTTTTCAGTTCCCTTTTGAAGGAGTTAGGTTTTTTTGGTTTATTTAATTTACGTTATTTATATACGTCTTTTTTGTGTGTGCGTTATGTATTTTAATTCGTGTCANGTTTTTTGGTTTATTTAATTTACGTTATTTATATACGTCTTTTTTGTGTGTGCGTTATGTATTTTAATTCGTGTCAACCATACATTAATGTAAGTATATCATTGTAAGTTTCGTAGGTGGTTTAGTTCGTCTAGGGAATGTTGATCATGCGATTGATTAAATCACTCTTTAGGGTCGAAAGAGCTGGTGGCTAGACATTAGAGCGACGTAACTATGCTAACAGCAACATACGCCTGATCTTTAGCGAAAAGGTGGCTGCTTAAATCGACGACGGCCCGCTCTAAAGTTGTTCCTTGTAATTTATGAACCGTTTCCGCCCAGCATAGTATTAAAGGGTGCATACGCCGCTCGATCTTGTCTTGACTAAGTAAAGCATCAAACTCGGCCGTGGAGGGCTCGATGCGGACACCGACGCCGGGTTGATTGTACTTGAGTCGTCGAATACCAGGAATACAGCCAGAGGCAGTTCCCCAACCTCCTACTGTTCTCTGCGAAAGGCAGGCCATTCAATTTTAGAAATCACTCCCGTGACGTCGTTGACAAGTCCATGATTATCATTCATGTTACGTCTCATATGCCACCGAATGGCTTTTAGTGTTACGAGACCGGAAGCATAGACTCCCATAACTCACTGGGTGTTCGTTAAACAAATGCATCCCGACACTTTCTCAAATAATCATTGGGTTGGCGGCTGGGGCAGTGTACATGTGGGTTGTTGGGCACCGGGCCCTTATTTAGGCGAGTTATTGGTGTTGCCTATCATAAGTAAAGTTACGTGTTCATGTGTTCGGCGGGGGAATTAAGCTCCCCTCCAGTCACCCGGCTGGAGTGAATGTTGTGTCGTTATGTTTGTCTAGCATGTTGAACTGTTGTTTGCAAGTGTACTAATTCATTTCGCATATAGTGTGTCTGTGAGTCCCTAGTCTCCCGCGATGTCTTATACAGGTCTCCCTCCGGGTACGTTTAATCGTTTCAGCGTTTGTGACATTGGAAGAAATAAAACCCTTGTTAATGTATTAGAGTTGGAGGGGCCACTGGTACCAGTCTCTGAACCCAATGACAGTAAGGCTCCCCTTTCCCAAGTCGTCTTCTTCCCGACCTGCAGCAAACTATCAAGTTGGTGCGTCATTATAAGTTTTTTAGTTAAAAATATTAATTAATTAAAATATGTATTATATATGTGTTTGTATGTATATGTTTTTTNATTATAAGTTTTTTAGTTAAAAATATTAATTAATTAAAATATGTATTATATATGTGTTTGTATGTATATGTTTTTTTATATTTTACTATGTTTTTTATTAATTCTCTTTCTTAAGTGTTTGTTGATTATTTCATTAATTAAATTAAATTTATTTAGCTTAATTAGCTCCCGACCCCTACCTCGACTGGCATGTGTGTCTGTCGACCTGGAAGACGAGTGGTGGTTGGGGCTATTTCCCGCCTGTCACGAATTCCCACATAACCAGCCTGANATTTATTTAGCTTAATTAGCTCCCGACCCCTACCTCGACTGGCATGTGTGTCTGTCGACCTGGAAGACGAGTGGTGGTTGGGGCTATTTCCCGCCTGTCACGAATTCCCACATAACCAGCCTGAGAAGAGCACCCTTTAGTGTGGTGTTTAATGTGCCTGAAGTGTGGTCTGTTTTGCTATGTGCGGACGACTGCAGTGTTGTGGCCAAAACCCTATGTTTTTATAGAAATATGGCACTCTTCGTCCCGCACCAATCAGAGAGCTCCAAGACGAAAGTGCGTTTATTGGTTGTGTTACTTCTCGTCCCTTTACCAATCAGGGAGTTCCGAGACGAGAAGGTGTATTTAGTGTATTTAAATTAATTTATTGATTGTGTTTATTGTTATTCTTAAATGTTTGTTTAATTAGGTAGAGTGATGAGTGCTGTGAGAAGCAATACCTGCTTCTCTTGTAGTGTTTTCATGGCTTTCGCCTGTACGAATATGGGCCTAAGATGTTCCATTACGGTTACAAATTATGATTCTTGCAGAAAAGCCGCCAGTTCATGCATTCCTGCTAACATGGCCGCATTCTCCGTCGTGTTGTTGTCCGTTCGCCTGTTTATCAGTGGTTTTTCCCTTTGCTGTTGCGTGGGTGCTTGTTCACTGTATGTGTTCCGCAGTGGAGGGAATCCAGTCTGTGACTGAATGTTTGTTTGTGTGTTTTCCTGAGTTTCTTGTTGAGTGTCTCGTACTTGTTTGGCAAGTTTTGGTGCCATTTTTGGTTTGCATGACTCAATGTGCTTTTTAATGACTTCGCACTGCTTCCATGCAGCCGAGTGTCCTGTTTTATTATAGTGTGTGCACTTCCATTTTGTGTTGTCTTCATATTTAATAGGACAGTCTGCCTTTATGTGATCTCCCGCACACAAAATTACGACTGGCCTATGTGTGCAATATTTCTGAGTGTGGCCCAGTGCACAGCATCGTATGCACCGTACCACATCTTCATGGCGATGTTTATACAATTCTATGCGAACTGGCAAATAGTAAAGTTTACGTATTTTCAATATGTTATATTTTTTGTGTTTTTGCACTACAGCCCCAAAGACTGCAGGTGCATCTGCTGTTCTTCTAAATTTCCAAATGTCGACTGGAGAAAATATATACTGCTTAATCTCTTTGTCTANTCTTTGTCTATTCGTTTTATGTGTCTGTCGTGTAGTAGTCCTTTAATGACTATCTTATTAGGCCTTTCGTGTTTTTGAGCGTGCGTTTAGTATTGTGCTTGAAGTTCTTCGAAATGCCTGCATAAATCAGAGTGATCCTCTAACGCTACCAGCACCTTCAGGTGTGGTTTGTCGGTGAGTGTGATTTCCTCGAAGTAATCTTTTTCGAAGTTCTGAGCCAAAATTTTTAATTTCGAGGTGTCTGGGATGTACACCGGAGGCGCGCGTTTTATTTTACTTGTGCTGTTTTCTATTACAACCGTTTTGGAATTGTCCTGGCTATATTTTGAAGTGTTTTCTTCACTCAATGGCGAGAAAACGTTTTCTGTCGGAAGGTCTTCTCGAAGTTGTGCCTGATTGGCTTCTGGTACAGTGTGTTTTCTATTGGACTTCTGCCATTTTGTGTTTTGTAGTGTCTCCCCTTCACTGTAGGGCTTACCTGTAGTTGACTCCATCGAGGGCGTGTGCCTAAACGCCTAAGACAGTGGTAGCTGATCGAGCTACCTGAAGGGTAGCAAGGCTAGGCTAGAAGAGGAAGGCTACCTTCCTCAACTNAAGACAGTGGTAGCTGATCGAGCTACCTGAAGGGTAGCAAGGCTAGGCTAGAAGAGGAAGGCTACCTTCCTCAACTACTGCCTGGTTGCAAATGCGATGTTGCGTCTCAACATCACTCGCAACCTTATACAAATTTTGAGCGTATTTGGTATACCGCCGGTTTTATTGGGATCATCAGGAATGTAGTCACTTCATGGATGTTGACCGTATGCTTTGGCTTCCAATGAAATGTCTACTCCATTTATACAATAGAATTTTGTAGATTTTCCCAACTCAGCTGTTATATCGTTGCTATGAGCTTCTACTTATCTAGTTGCTGTGAATATTCTGACTGCTTCTCCGTCACTAAAAGGTCCTGTCTGTGGTACTCTGTGNCTTCTACTTATCTAGTTGCTGTGAATATTCTGACTGCTTCTCCGTCACTAAAAGGTCCTGTCTGTGGTACTCTGTGGCTATATATGACAGATAATCGTAGCATAGTTAATTCTACAACACTAAGGCTGTTCAAAATATCTACAAACGTAGATTCGCTAGTTTGCCTCATGATCCGAGGTAACTCACAAAACTAAACATCTGACATAGATGTATTTCGCCGTACACGTTTTGAGGCTGGCGAAAGCAATAAGATCTCCGCGCTTCTTTAGACACCGGGGCCAACTACTTAAAAACTCTGAAAAGTAGAATGTTAATGCCACCAAAATACGCATCATTTTGCTTCAATTGTTGCAAACGTAGATGAATATTATGGAGAGTTAAATAAGGCATCACCGATATCTCGTCTATTATAAGCCACTGTATTTTACGCCACTTTTGCCGTTCCTTTTGAAGTCCTCTCCTGTCGTCGGCAATATGGTTTCCCTTTCACCCTTATCAATCTGATAGCAAAAGTGAAGTGTAAAGAACTGCCTCCAATAAGTCTCTCTGCTACTCCAGAAGGTGCAGTGACTATTACAATTTTACCAAGCTTGTTCTGTGACAACNTGTAAAGAACTGCCTCCAATAAGTCTCTCTGCTACTCCAGAAGGTGCAGTGACTTTTACAATTTTACCAAGCTTGTTCTGTGACAATCTTCGTATTTGCTCGACGAGTAATTTTAATACGAAAGTCTTTCCAGTTCCCGCACCATCAGTTATGAATACTCGCAAGGGCTCGTTCGTGTCATCGTGAAGTAGTTTATATGCTCCTTTGTTAAATAGTTCTCACTGCTGAATGTTTAACGATGTTACTGCAGTTTGGTACTGCTGGTCCAACATGCCGACATCCAATGGCGCCTCCTCGAAATCAACAAGCTCGTCCTCAACAAGCACAGGTTCCATTATATTATTTATACGATCTTTATCTATATGCTGATGGACATACCCTTCAGCCAAATTTTGAGCTACTACACGACTTATATCTTGTTAAATCTCAGCTTCCACATCAGTTTCCTCTTTCAGTGGTCGCAACTGACTGCATTTTGCAACAAAAGCATCTTCTGCTGCTTCAAAGTCGTGCACTTAGTCACTTTCAGCACTAAATGGAACATATGTAACCAGCAAAGAATAATAATATACAAGGCTGGATATCAATGTTGGCAGACCACATTTTCAATAATTCAGGATTGTAGGAATTAATCATAACTTCGTTGTCTTTTCTTTTCAAAATGTAAAATTTTCCTCCATTTCTGGCTGTTTTCTCCTCATCCAAGATTTGGTAGCATTCTATACTGGCCTAGGAAAAGCAAATCTACATGAGGTGTCACTTTTAAAGCATGTGTGAGTGTGCCTGTGGTTTTGTAATCTTGTAACCAAATCATACATTTTAAATTCTCTTATGGGTAGGGCACTTCGTAAGTGATAACTAGGTCTAGAAGTTCCGCACCTTGGGGACTTTCAAAGGCCGGCATTTGCTCGCTCCAATCTATTACACTGGATAGCCAAATAACTGGAAAAACTGCCTAATATCGTGTAGAGCCCCCGCGAGCACACAGAAGTGCTGCAAGACGACATGGCATGAACTCGACTAATGTCTGAAGGTATCCAGGAGGCAATTCAAACCATGAACTCTGCAGGGCAGTCCAAAAATCCATAGAAGTGCGAGGCGGTGGAGATCTCTTATGAACAGCACATTGTAATGAATCCCAGATATGCTCAATAATGTTCATGTCTGGTGATTTAGGTAGCCAATGGAAGTGTCTAAAGCCTGAAGAGTATTCCTGGACCCACTCGGTAGCAATTCTCGACATTTGGGGTGTCACATTGTCCTCCTGGAATTGTCCACGTTCGTCGGAATGCACAATGGACATGATAGGGTGAAGGTGATCGGACAGGATGCTTACATATCTGCAACCTGTCAGAGTCGTATCTAGATATATCAGGGGTCCCATTTCATGCCAACTGCACACACCCCATACCATGACAGAGCCATCACCAGCTTGAACAGTCCCCTGTTGACATGTAGGATCCATGGATTCATGAGGATGTCTCTATACCCGTACACATCCATCCGCACGATACCAATGGAAACGAGACTCGTCAGACCAGGCAATGTGTTTCCAGTCATCAACAGTCCAATGGTGGTGTTGGCGGGCCCAGGCGGGCATAAAGCTTTGTGTCATGCAGTCAACAACGGTACACTAGTGGGCCTTCGGATCCGAAAGCCCATATCAATGATTGTCGGTTGAATAATTCGCACGCCAGTACTTGTTGATGCCCCAGCATTTAAATCTGCGCATGTAATGTTTAATGATTCTCGTCAGTCGTCGTTTGTCCCGTTCGTTCACGATCTTTTTCCGACCACAGCGATGTCGAAGATTTGATGTTTTACCGGATTCCCGAAATTCATGGCACACTCGTGAAATGGTCGTATGCGAAAATCCAAATTGTATCGCTACCTTGGAGATGCTATGTCCCATCTCTCGTGGGCCGACTATAACACCACATTCAAACTCACTTAAATCTTGACAACCTGCCATTGTAGCAGCAGTAACCAATCTAGCAACTTTGCCAGACGCTTGTTGTCTTATATAGGCGGTACCGACCTCACTGCGTTACTCTGATTGGTGCCATACCTCTGTTATTTGCATACGCACGCCCATACCAGTTATTTTGGCTCTCCAGTGTATATGCACAGTACGGCTACTGCGCAATTGAAACTCTACGCACCACCAATAATCTGCAACGTATCGAACTAAAATTACATTTTCTTTTTGTTTCAGTAGTGAAAATTAAGTGTTCATGCGGATCATGGAGGGCCTTGATAGCATAACTGGATACTTTTCGACGAAACTTAGATTCTCTAGAAAAGTGAGCTCCTCTACTGAAACATTAGGTCAGCCATCTGCAACCGAAATTGCTTTCAAGACATCGGGCCAGTTAAAGTCATTACATGAAAATGTTAAGAACCAGTGTGGAGGTCCTAAGTTCTTAAACATTGCAATGATGTTATTATAATCTTTATATCAATATGATGAAGTGCTACGAATATTGCGCATCATCAAATTAACATTTTGTACTACGTCTCTTGGTTCCGCACCATTTTGTCATAGTTTCACACAAACTGACTACGTTTGTTTATATTTAGCGAGTTCAAATAGTTAGCCAGGAGTTAGAAGTGTGCAGCATCATGTAGTCGACGGTAGGAATAGAACCCAGGAATAGAACCGCAGTCTTATGGAGTTTGGCCAACTGCAGAGTCGGAGTGTTAGGCCCTTTTTACAAGCCTGTTAACCAGGGAGAGGCAGGTCCGTGAGTAATGGCCAGATAAGATGATGTTGAAGGGGAAGCGAATACATAGAGGGGGGTCCCAGTCAGCTGTCGCAGTCCGCGACCAAAACACTGGCGTGCTCATCAGTGCCAGGAGAGGCGGAACAGAGCACAGAGTAGGTTAGTCCCCAGAGGCGAAATTATGCCTATTTTGGGCAAAGGTGGGCCAGCTTCGAAGAGAAGGGTGGGAATTTGATGTGTGACGTCTTTTGGAATAGAAACCTCGCTGACCCTCTTTGCGAGCGCCTCTCAGTCGACACATGCCACGAGGCAGGTGGCAGATCGCAGTTACACGTGTCCTGCGGCTTAGGCCTTTCCTACCACCCTCCCTTCCCCTTACGCCTCTAGCAAGCCCGTGAGATCTGTTGAGCGCAGAGGTTTCACGAGATAGAGAAATGCAGTTCGCCTAAATTCAGAAAATACACACCTCGGAAGAAACAGCTGACGAGCTGGATAATGGTGCCGAGAAGACCCCCCTCCCCCCTTAGCAAACCACAGGACAATGTGGAAACGCAACAGGAAATAGCTGACAGAGCAAGCTAAGAGCAAGGTGCTACCCCTCAACCTTCATGAACCAGGGTCAATGTTTTGAAAGGCATTGTTCTGCATTCTACCACCTCACCCCCTCTCCTAATAATAGAGAAACGTGCCAACACTTAAGGAGGGAGGCTGGCACGCATAAAAACCCATTTACTAGAGAAGTGGGATTTCAGTTAATTATTACAGCCCAGAGACGTTAGTTCGAGAGAGCAGTCAGTTGAATATCGCCGCACAGAGAGAAGTCAACCGAGCCGAGTGGGCCGGGGGCACATCGGACCCTCGGCCACGTCAGGGTCAGTTGATTATTACCGCCCACAGTAGTCAGTCAGTTAAAGATCACCGAGCAGAGAGTTAGGACAACCGTGCCAGTACGGCCGGGAAGGGGGGAGGTTCGGACCCCTGGCCACTTCAGTAGAACAGCAGTCCAGTGAGACTGCAGCACCTGCAGGCCTTGCCAAGGCCCCCCATCGCCGGAGCTCACCCTCCCCAGCTGACATCATACTAGCAAGAGTTAAGTATAATATCATCGTCGCGCAGAGAAGCCCCCCACTCAACCACGAAGTCGTCCACAGTTAATACGAGTAGCCAAATTCAAATTAGAGTACCACACCTCTCAAGTGTTGATGTATGTAGTTTTGGTTCAAACTCCAGACAATATATTCGTCCTTCAAAATGAAACAGTAAAAGACTACATTATTGCAAACCCCTTAACCTTCAGGCATTATATAGTCTATGCCGGGAGGACGTAACTACGACACTATAAGTCATCCTGTCTTCCACAGTGCCGGTACAGTGTCAATGATATATCGTAGAAACCATATAAGAATTTCAAATTATCATTTCATGATGGCAGTAGGTATTACAACAATGAAATGTATCTACGTAAAGCATCTTTTGTCCGCCATTTTGTAATACTATGCTATGTGAATAAATAAAGTTTTAATGTTATATCTCAGGAAACAATAGACCAATTCCTATCACATTTGGCAAAAATGTAGTGCTGTGGCAGGATGTGTTAAGTGGTATGTTATAAGAATGTCAGTAATTATTTTTCAAAATGGCGTAAAATAGTTATTTTTAGCTTAGAATGATATACCGTCGAAACCATGGAATTGATTCCAACCTAACTTTGTATGCTGGTAGTAGATATTACAACTATCAACTATAGCTACATTAAGCATTTTTTGTCCTCCATTTTGTAATATATCAGCATGCGAATACATAATGTTTTTATGTCATATCTCGGGTAACAATTCATTCTTACCTAATTTTGCAAACAAATAGTACTGCAGCAGGTGGTGTGAACTGGTATTTTTCAAGTATGTCAGGCACTTATTTTTAAAATGCTGACTATGTAATTATTTTACCTAAGAATATTTTATAAACGAAACAAATTCCAACTTAAGTTTGTATGTTGGCAGTGCATATTACAACCATCAAATATATCTATGCAGAGCCTCATTTCTCTGACATTTTGTATGATAGCTCCACCTGTAAAATATAAAGTTTTTATCTCATACCTCGGGAAACAATCAACACATTCTTACCAAATTTAGTGAATATGTACTGTGGTAAGCCATATTAATATACGCAATTTTAAAGTATGACAAACTAATCTTCAGAATAGTGGCTATAAAATCTTTTTAGTTTTGTGTGCTACATCTAAATTATGTAATATATTTTAACTTACCTTTGTATATTAGCAGTATACATTCATTGTATGTGCTACTACATCACATTTTTATCCTCCATTAATGAAAATCTCCATATGAAAATTATGAAGGTTTTATGCCATATCTCGAGGACCAATCAACCGATTTCCACTAAATGTTACACAGAACAAATTCAACTATGTTCTACCAAATTTTGCACACCATTAATGCTTCATAAGCCCATGTAAACTTTCATAATTTAAATTGGTCAGACAACAATGTTCAAAATAGCGGCAGCATAATCATTTAGGTAAGATTGCCGCATATATTAAACAATTTAACCAAATTCAACCAAATTTTTTATGTAGACATTATTTATTAGAAGCATAAGGTTAGAGCATATTTTTTACATTTTGTACGATAGCATCATATAAGAAAACAAAGTCTTTTATATCATTTCTCAATGACCAAACAAATCATTTCCACCAAATTCTTCACACATATAGCGCTACAGTGGGACATGTAAACTTGCATGTTTTAAGTGGCTCAGTTACTTATTTTCAAAATGACGACTTGTTAAATATTTTAGATTACTAAAGCCTAAAATTTGAAATATTATACTGACTAAACGAAGTTGATGCTAGGAACCCGATCTCCATAATGCAGTGCATTGCACGCTAGCTTATTGTACGAGATTTTCTGGGTTAAAATCCCGGGCAAGGGACCTGTGTATTTGTAAATGTCTCACTAATGTTGCATACGTTTCTGGTTTCGTTTATAATGTTATTCCTTTCAAAGAGAAGTCAAGTCTTAGCTACCAACTCAACTTTTACTAACTTTAAAAAAAATTTATTTCACTCATGTTGAGGAAAGTGGGCTTATTAGTTATTAGATTTATCATTTAATCCCTTGCAACCCCTCATAAACAACGACGTCGATGTGGCACTTCCTTTCTTGTATAAGTTCATTTATTTGTTCAAACATGTTCGTAATTCTTTTTCCTTTTCTTATAGAGCTTTTGTTCCTATTCCGTAAACATTCTATTGTTTTATTTCAGTTACTTCTGAGGGCTGCCAAGCAATTTGTCTCCTCATGATCATGCGTCATATAAAATTGCTAAATAATATCGGCATTAATTAATGAATTTTCTGTTCATCCCTATTTTCTAATCAAGAATGATATCTCAGGATATATTTTGTATAAATGCCTTCATTTATTTCCTAAACTATATAAAAATACTTTTGCCAAAAAGTTCGTGAAAGTAATCTCTGTAAAGTTAACGTGTCTCTTTCTGTCCTTTATAAACACAGGTACTTTTGCTGTGAAACAGTGATGCAGTTTCTTAATGCTTTCAGACGCTCTCAGTTCCCTTGAAAAATAAAGAATATATACTTTAATACCTATGTAAATTTCCTGTAGTATAGACATGCAACATTTTCTATCAGCATTTGCGGTTTCCCCTTCCTGTTCACCGTTCTTTGCGCCTTTCTCAAGCCTGAGCGATGAGCCGGACGCCGTTCCAATCCAGCGTTAAATATGGGTAGACATGTAGTCGAGGGACAGGAGGCAGCCGCTGCAAAATTTTAGTTTTTCTCGTTATACATCACTGCGCAGTACTCCAGCCTCAGACCGGGGATATTAAAGGTGAACATATTTCCCTTTATCTTAAACTTTATATTGTTACAGTTTCTCAAAGTCAGTGGGCTTAGCCAGGTTATTTAAGGGATAGAGGTCTTAATTAAAAAAAAGTTTAAAAATTCCTAATTTATTCTTAAACACTACACAGACTATACTCTATACTAAATTTATCTAGCAATCAATTGCTATCAGTTGCTATTTACACCTAACATTTACATAAGCTATAATTTCAGGGATAACTTAATTGAAAGAAGTGTTTTGGTTATAGTTTCTTTAGTGAATGTATTTGTTTGTTAAAGTTATTAAATTTTCTTTCGAAAAAATTAATTAAACTGACTCGCTGATGTTGGTTGAAACTTTATTCAACTTTCACATATCAGAGTATTGAAAATTTTGTCTCGTTTTCTCTTCTCCTTTCAGTTCAGTGAAGCAACTGGCATCGCTGTAAGATGGAGAGTTTCCCATCAAAGCCAGTGATTTTTTACACTTGTTGCATTATTAAGCTCTTCCATGCTATCACTTCTAAAGTGAAAAAAAAAGTTTTGCAGTATCTATATGGGCACATTTTACTCTCTGAAGAANCTTCCATGCTATCACTTCTAAAGTGAAAAAAAAAGTTTTGCAGTATCTATATGGGCACATTTTACTCTCTGAAGAATTTCTTCCCTCAGGATAAAACCAGATGTGTGTCTGAACTTTCTTTATTGCAGTGCCGTTCTTCCGCCGGGTGCGATTCAAAATTGCGAAAGGGTACGTTCACGAGAAAAGGCCATAAAAGACGATGGCAAAAAAAAAAATTCTCCTCATTTCGTTTTAAACTGCAGTTCTCTTCTGCCCTATCGTTATCTCCTGAAATGAAAAACTGTTGATTGCTTGTACGTCGAACAAAGTAGCACAGATACGCTTTTTACTGACTCAANTATCTCCTGAAATGAAAAACTGTTGATTGCTTGTACGTCGAACAAAGTAGCACAGATACGCTTTTTACTGACTCAAACTTCCCTCGCAGAAAATATTTTTGAGTGCGTTACGTTTTTGTTAATAGTACTGAAACCTTTTTTTAACATTTCCTTTTGACATTTCCACGCAAATGGTAGGGAAATGGGAAATAATACTTGAAATGAATTAATTTTTATGTTTGCGTAAACATTTGTTAAATGCCGTCATGTTTCTTGCAACGTTAAATTGAATTTTTGACAGAAGCATACAGATAATGACCATAATGCGGGAGGTACACTTATGTCTCTCAATGTTGTGATCTGATCTGGAGATAACTATGACTCATATTTATGCAAAAATTTTGTCTAAGTCATAAACGTTTTGCTGTTTATGATTGTTTATTTACTTTGCTTACGCTACAAAAAAGGTTAAAAGTTTGACTAACTATATATCTACTCATAAAAGTACAAATATACAAATTCACTTATATTTTATCTTCAAGGAACACTCACTCTGCTCCAAAATACCAATTTAGGTTAAAGGCAGTTTTTCTGAATTGGCAACAACACAATGCTGGCTTAAGCTTGTAAAAACCAGGCGCACAAAATTGGTTTAGGGCAAGTTATTGCATGTTATACTAATTTCACGATAAGGAAATAAGTATTTTTTTAACGAAATATGACACAATTTTGAATGTTTATAAATCATTTACTTCCGTGAGAAATGTTACTTCAAAATAAAAAAACTTTGGTGCATCACACTGACGAAAATATGACACACGTGGATTAGATAAGATGTGTTTTGGGGATTTGTCCTAAATTCTGAAAGTAAATCTGTACCTTCCTCAAAATTATTGTTAATGAATTATAACTTTGTTTGTTATATTTCATAAAATTATTTTATATATTTTTCTTTACAATGGCTTAAGTTTTCGTCAATTTTTCAGATAAATTAAAGCACACTTTTCTTGCCTCTCTATGACGATTCGATTTCAGCAGAATGCATTAGGAATGGTTACTTATTATGTTAGGCAAAGGGCTTCCTCTTAATGCTGCATTAAGAGGAGCACAAATTGGTTCTGTCAAATACTCAACAGACACACGGAATCTGTTACCCTCGATGGAGCAAAATCTGCTTACGTGAAGAGGTCATTTTTAAAAGAGAAAATTTCAGTTAGAAATAGTTTTAGTATGCAATACCAATGAAACTTGGATTTAATCTTTCAGTTATTGTTTCACCAGGGTTCGTGACAATCAAATTTTCACAGGCTGTGTTATAAAAGTTCTTCAGAAGTCCGAAGAAAACAACGTCTATTGGTTGAAACTTATGGATGCAGTGAGGTGGAAGACTGACGATTATAATTACATTGTCTCTGGAAAAGTTAATTGGAGAAAGATAAATACGAGGAGAAAGGTTGTTGACTAATAACAGAACTGGGTGTTCTTTAAATGGCTTTACATATTTTCAAAAATGCTGTAAATATTTTACAAATGTTTATTTTGTGATACACCCATTGACTTTACAAAAAGCCGTAGTTCGAAATAAGGCACCCTCAGTCATCTCAGGAAGATGTCGCTTTCGAGAAAAAAATTTATGGAAGAAAATATGCAGATGCACATGTTACTGTTACCGTAATTCCTCTTTCAGCAATTGTCATTTGACCAATTTGTCTTCGGCCTGCTCGTCTCAGAACTTTCGATGGGCGGTGAACTGTTTACAGATAGGATTAATCTAGAGTTAAAATTCTGTCAGCAGTAAATGAATAGAAGCTGTACGTTTCTTTAAGCAAATCATAAAATCGATTAACGTCGGACTGTATTGATAGCCATTGCTTGACCTATGCTTGTTGCTTCGGGCTTCCTGAGTGAGAGTTCAGGATGTCGTCGCATGAACCCTTGAATCCAAACTTTTCCCGCCGCTCATTTGGTTCTGATAAAGAGGTGGTTAAGTTGATTTCTTTCTGCCATTTTTGCAGATAGTTTCCTTGGGTTTTGGATTGTACGGCTAAGAACATTTCACTCAGTTGCATGCGGTTCTAGACGCTGTATTACCTCCGAAAGAAATAATATTAAATCTTCCACAATGGTCCAGTGTCTTCACAACAGCACGTGCCAACATAATATGCCTAAATATTGTCATATTAGGAATTTCATACTCACTTGCTCCAAAGTTGAGGGAAAAAGTTCGCTCATTTATTGACGTCACGGCAGTCTTCCTCATATTGTCACTCCATGTGGCACGAAATGAAGAACATGGTCTAAATAAGTAAATTTATAATAACTGAGGTATTCTACAATACATACAAGTAAAATTACACAATTAATGATACAAGCTAATGTAAATCGATTTAACATTTTATTTATAAGGAATCTTTGTAAATTTACATTTAGGCTATATACCGTAACAGTTTTTGCCACATGAAAAAAAAAATTTCAACATTTTATATAATCACCTATATAAATTGAAAACAATATTAGTTACAACGAACGAATGATGACTTTTACGCACATCGGTATACACGTAAACAGCAGCTATTGGTAAAATCAGTTCACATACTAACAGTAAAATTATGAAAGCCCCAATATCGGAATTCAGTTATCTGTAGGGCTTACATGTCAATACGTCACAATTTGTTAAAGCGGCACATTGCGTTAAATCGGGGTGACTGTCCATTTAAAATCATATTATTGATCTTCGATAGCTAAGGTATAGTTATGTTTTTAAGCAAAATTCCAGGCCAATTAACATAAATAACACCATTTTTTAAACTAAAATACAAAGAGAAATATTTAATAAATATCTTACATTGGTATTGACGATTTTAATGCCTTTCAGTAATTAAGTTTTCGTATCGTGAGACAAGAACTTACCGGTATTAACTTGCCCTGCAACAGAGCGTACTCTTTATTACCACACCCGAATGTACTGTCTTGCCTCGTACACGAGTGTAAACTCTTGCCCCACACTGCCTTACAAACAATACCTAATGGTTGGCCTACTGTGTGTAGCTGTAAGAAATTTTTTTTGTATGGCTACATTTTTATACGGAAAGTGCCAAATAAACATTATCTCTCATTTTTCATCTACCTGTAAATACCAGCAGAAGCCGTGGGAAGCAACACTCGGTTCACAGACACACGACACACACACACACGCACACACAAACACACACACGCACACACAAACACACACACACGCACACACAAACACACACACGCAAACACAAACACACACACGCACACACAAAAACACATACACAACAACACCGATTTTATTAGTAGCAAAAATATTAATATACAATGGCAGTTTTATTTTAACTCAATACCATCTTACCTCATATATCGTCTTGCCCCTCTTTCTCGAAATTAAAAAAAAATAGGAAAAGCTAGTATGATAGTCAGTTAGCAACAAAATATACAGAAACTGAAGAAATCATCGAAATCNTAAAAAAAATAGGAAAAGCTAGTATGATAGTCAGTTAGCAACAAAATATACAGAAACTGAAGAAATCATCGAAATCGCAAAACCCAAAATATGTGTCTGTTGGATTCTTAAGATCATTGTTTATGTGAAGTATTTTGCAACCCAATATGGTCATTTTCATCTATTTTTCTTAACCAGTAGAGTGAAGAGGGCAGTCTACGTTGTGGCAGGGGGCGACGTGAAATTAATGTTAAGTCTAATGGGTCTGGCAGCTGCACCAACTCCTTGCCTGCAGCGGGGCTGCGGTCCGGAAGTCGTGTTCGCATTCAGCTGCCAGCTTCGTTAGTGGTCAGCGGTTAGCGATTTGACCACTAGGGGCGCTCGTGCGGTTTCTTGACAACGTCCAAGACAGGAGGGCGAGTGGGCGGCATGGGCGGCTGGTGGTGAAAGCCACGGTGATGAGAGAGGGTTGGAAAGGGGAAGGAAATTGTGACTGAAAGAAAGAAAAAAGAAACAGAGGTGGGACGTGGTGTGTTCAAACTCACTTACTGCGTCCACAAACCCCTCCAGCCTAAGCCGAACAGCCCTTTCTCCCCTTCTCACTCCTCCATGACCTTAAACCCTCCGCGCAACAATCCTCGAAATGTCACCACCAGGGCTAGGGTTGTGGTTCCATTGCGGTCAGGGGGGAAGAGTTAGATGTCTCTTCAACAAGATCGCCATCGCTTGTCCGCTGGCGCCGACTATAACCAACTTCGAGTAGTCCTAATTAACAAGAAAGACGTATCTGTGCACATTTCGAACGCAGCTTGGACAAGAAATTTCAAGCCAAGCGTCTTTCATGCAGATAGATACATAACCACGTTGTAAATATCTATAATAAAGAAGGTGAAGTTATTTTCTGCAAACGTTGTTCTCATAGAATTAATATTCAGTAATAAATAGTGGGGAAATAATATAACAAGCTATAGTTGAAATAAAACTGCGTTTTTAATAATAATGTTTTTGTTGATGTCGATNAGTGGGGAAATAATATAACAAGCTATAGTTGAAATAAAACTGCGTTTTTAATAATAATGTTTTTGTTGATGTCGATGCTTACTCCTGCAACAAAATTCATGAATATAGATCTATTTTGGTCTAAGGAAAACTACATGATGAAGAGGGCGTACGAAAACCGTTCTAAGTGATATGTAAATTGTTCAATTGGCTGACTGGCACACATAAAATACAGAATAATTCACACCTTACAGTACCTTTGGTTATGATAAATTAGTAGAGTCATTTTACTAAACAGCAATTGGTTTATTGTGAACGTAATAAATGTTTTCTAACAGAAAATGATTGTGTGGTGATTTGTGGATAAAGACTGAAGTTTAAGTTGAAATTAACATGCAGGACATGCGAAAGTGAATAAATTCGTATTGATCTACTATACAGAAAAATAAGAGGACGGGAAGAAATATCAGTTATTTTCAGAAATCGGTATATTTTTAGTCTTCGATATTTCCTTTGACCCTAGTAGCACATGTCAAACCATATAATAATAATCGAAAACATGTTTCTCACAAAGAAAAGCATAAAACTTTGATTCTATTCTACAAAGAGCTCATTAAGAGATATTGGGGGGAGAGGGTGCACCTAATTTGTGCAGGTAGGTAATAATATATAGCATAAAAAACAGCTAAGATAGCAGGAAAGAAGACAAACCAAAATTGTCGACGTGCCTAGAGGAGCACACGTATTATTTTCTCGCCATAAAGGTTTACAATTAACTGACTGAACTGTATGTAATACTACCCTGATCTCGCAAGTCAGCTAGAAAAATGCACACATGATGATATGTAAAACGCTGGAGTGAAAATCCATTAGATTTTTTTAACTTACATGTCCTAAAAAAAACCATTTCTAATTTAGGCGTAAGTAATAGTGTATATATGCCGAAGCTGGCACAATTATTTTTAAATAGGAGTGCGTGACTTGTGCGGCATAAGCGGTTGACGAGGAGAGGGGAAGATGTCTTCCGCTCGACTCGGGATTGCTGGCCTACCCAAAGGAGCTCAGCGGTTATGCTCACTAACCCCTAAATCATGTATGTATGTTTGTTGTAGCCGTATAAATTTGATAGGCACAGGGAATGTCAAATCGAATACCTAAATTTATAATCCTATTTAAACCTTATGCTTTTATCTGCCAGAGCACCTACACATATAATGTACATGATGTAAATTNAAATTTATAATCCTATTTAAACCTTATGCTTTTATCTGCCAGAGCACCTACACATATAATGTACATGATGTAAATTTTTTTATAAATATAATTGTCAGATTTAAGAAGCTAATTTTTATATAAAAACATAATGTAATTGACAGGTAAAATTTTTTAACTAATTAAAATTAAAGTGATTTTTAAAATAGGTATGTGCATCAACATTTTTGAAAACATGCAGGACTATTTCCCCCCTTTCTCTTTCCCACTCTCTTCCTATCAACTTCTCAATTCACGAAAGCTTACCATCATATCTATACATTTTACTTTAAAAATTTTAATTCATAAAGTTGCCTTTTAAAATTCATGACAATAATTCGAGTTGTTATTTTAAGAGAGATGATTGACTAATTAACCTTTAACCGACCACCTATCTGCCTCAAGTCGCGCTGTAAGCATAGTACGGTTATCAAAGGGCCATCTGCAAAGACATACATGCCCAACATTAAAAACCTCAAAGGTCACTACAAGCAAACAGTCTCAATTGGATTTTTTTTTTTTCAAGTTTAAAATCTACACTTTTTAGCACCTGCAAAATAATTTCCATGTATTTACACTATAGGCAGCGAAACGCCAATAGCAACAATTTCCCTTTAAAGGTAACAACGTCGGTTATTTCTATTCCTCTCCCCTCTACTATTCACATAACACGTTTACGAAACCTTATAGCAATTAGTATATATGCACACTGCGCAAGTACACTAATGATAAAGTTAATTTCTCTTACACCAATCTCGCATGCTAGCTTTCCATATGTTTGTTAAGATACAAACGATATGCGTGGTATGGTATTTTCCCCCTGCAGAAGTATAGGTTAAAAATATACACATATATTTTTTAGAGTTTGTCGTGTTCAATGAAGGGGAAAATATACAATTTATTTTAAGGACACTATGGCGTAACCAAGTGTAACCATTGTAACTGATGTCTTTTCCTATACTTATTATTTCAAATGTGAGTCTTTCTCTCACTCTCTCTCTCTCTTTCTCTGGGCACAAGCAACAGGAGGGAGCTGGCATCCAGGACATCGAAGGCCAGCTCCTCGGCTATATGATGTCTGTCCAGCGTAACATGATCATGCGAACATGTATGCATGCAAACTCACACCTTTCAGTTATAATATTAGCTCGACTGCTACAGTTTACATAACTTATATATTTAGTGCACTGATGGAAATAAAAATTGTCATGACGTTGCATTGCTTGCTCGTGACATCTCAGGTTCTACAGATNGACATCGAAGGCCAGCTCCTCGGCTATATGATGTCTGTCCAGCGTAACATGATCATGCGAACATGTATGCATGCAAACTCACACCTTTCAGTTATAATATTAGCTCGACTGCTACAGTTTACATAACTTATANATTGTGCAAATGCTTTGGAATTAGCAATTAGTATATATGCACACTGAGCAAGTACACTAATGATAAAGTTAATTTTGTCTTACACCAATCTTGCATGCTAGCTTTCCATATGTTTGTTAAGGTACAAACGATATGCGTGGTATGGTATTTTCCCCCTCCAGAAGTATAGGTTAAAAATATACACATATATTTTTTAGAGTTTGTCGTGTTCAATGAAGGGGAAAATATACCATTTATTTTAAGGACACTATGGCGTAACCAAGTGTTACCATTGTAACTGATGTCTTTTCCTAAACTTATTATTTCAAATGTGAGTCTTTCTCTCACTCTCTCTCTCTTTCTCTGGGCACAAGCAACAGGAGGGAGCACCGTAGGTCCTGTAGCTTCGCCAGCTCCTCGGCTATATGATGTCTGTCCAGCGTAACATGATCATGCGAACATGCATGCATGCAAACTCACACCTTTCAGTTATAATATTAGCTCGACTGCTACAGTTTACATAACTTATAGATTTAGTGNACTCACACCTTTCAGTTATAATATTAGCTCGACTGCTACAGTTTACATAACTTATAGATTTAGTGCACTGATGGAAATAAAAATTGTCATGACGTTGCATTGCTTGCTCGTGACATCTCAGGTTCTACAGATNGATTTAGTGCACTGATGGAAATAAAAATTGTCATGACGTTGCATTGCTTGCTCGTGACATCTCAGGTTCTACAGATATGTAAGTAAGTTAGAGTTGTCCAGCTTCATATTTCGTCTGAAGCGAATTCATCTTCCCTTTCTTGGCCTTCGTGGTTATCATTATGGTAAGTTATTTTAAGATACACTGCTCGCTCACACGTGGCTGTTAGTCACATGTCACCTCGGACTCAGCAGTTATATAAGGTGGCCAGAGTCACCCTACATCACATTTCTCAGTCTTATGCGGTGGGTGACAGATGTTTTCTCTCTTCTAGCCTTATCATCTATCAATTCAGCATTTTATTAATGAAGCACTGCTCTCTCGTGATTGGCTGTTCGTCACATAACAATCGGCTCAGCAGGTATATAAGGCAAGCATAATCGGGTATCGTCTCAGTTCTTCGTCTGATGCGACAGGTGACATGTCGTTTTCTCACTCATGATCATCATATATTCAATTCGGTAATATATTTTACACCACAATTCTCGCTCATGATTGGCTGCCGGTCATGTGGCATTCGGGTTGAGCAGTTTGATAAGGCGNATATTTTACACCACAATTCTCGCTCATGATTGGCTGCCGGTCATGTGGCATTCGGGTTGAGCAGTTTGATAAGGCGGGCAAATTCGCGTATTGTCTCAGTTACTCATTTGATGCGACAGGTGACAGCTCGTCCCCTCACTCTCTTAACCTTCTAAGCGATCATTTTGGTAAATTACATTGCATTCGGCTCATCCGTATGCATGTTATAATTAGTCTGCTGGTAACTACGCGTACATTTTTCGCATCAAAATAAAAATCTGCTAAAATTTAAAATACTGGCCCGAGGCAGCGAACCGTTACAGNACGCGTACATTTTTCGCATCAAAATAAAAATCTGCTAAAATTTAAAATACTGGCCCGAGGCAGCGAACCGTTACAGCAAATATTCATTGATATAATATGTAATGGAGCATTCGCTGCTTTCAATCAAAATTGTTGCCAAAAATATTATTTTTGTAATCCGATCCATTTATTTAGCTTCCTATTCCATGTATGTGATTTTAATTTATTGAGTAGCTACCAAAACATTTTTACATATTAATTTTTTTATCTTTTATTTTCCCTTAAGATCAAGATGAACCTTAAACATTTAATGGTGTGCCTGCGACCGGCGTCCCGACTTCGTCTGCGGCTGTAGGATCGCTGGCTCTGGCTCAACTGCCTACATTCTTGACTATACCATTCGCTCAACCATCGACTGAATCTGCAAATGCGATACACTGACACCAATTTCGCTTCTGCAATAAAACCTCCGTGTTCAACCAGAATGCTCAATGGCACGAGAATTATGGCTTCACGAATAATGCAGATCGAATGACATCTAAGTGTGGAAATTGCAATACGGCATTTTTTAGACACGATATTCTGCAGAGACACGTAAAAACCTACAAAGTCCTTCACCTACCAAAATACATCGTGTATAGTCTCCATCGTAATACAAACCAATATCTCGAAAAGATACTTCATCATTATGTGAGTGTCAGCCATGTCCAAGAATCATGAGAGGATCTGGGAAGGCTAATATTAATGGTTTCGTGGAAGACGAAACCAATTTCCGGCTTAATTTAAAGACGTATGTCGTACAAAACAAGAGGGGTTCGTCAAAAGATGTTTGTATATTTTTGGCTTGCATGAAGAAAAACATTCTCAGACCACTCACCGAGGAAGTACGCGAGCAGTGCCCAATGAAATTTAATATGTAACTTGAGTGTGATTATGCGAAACCGAAAACTTCAAACGTAGGTACAGACTAAAGATAATTCAAGACTGCGAATGTATCTGCGTATGAGACTAGTGAAATAAAAGAACGTTGTAAAATTCTGTACAGGGAAAATATGCAAAGAGGAAGAAACGTACAAGGAGCACGTTTGGGGTGGGCCTTTCTCAAAAGTTAACCACCTACAGCTCCGAATCAACCAGCTGGATCCCATCCATGCCTCGTCTTACATTGAGATGCTTGCAACTATCAAGAACAGGAAGACTATTATTAGCATGCAAAACACCAGCGACCAAATGTGTTTTAAGTGGTCGATTTTGGCACGTTATGTCGAAGGTGAGAACCCACAGCGAGTCGACAACTGCTACAAAGTCCTGAAATATATATTTGATTTTTCCAGACTGGAATTCTTGACACCGCTGAGTAAAATCAAATTCTTCGAGAAGATTAATCCTACTGTGTCAGTCAATGTGTACTCACTCACCGACGAGAAGGTCGCACCTTTATGAGTGGTAACAGAAGGAAGAGAATTTCATTTTGAACTTCTACTGCTGAAAACCGATGTTGGGAAAGCCAACTTTAACTACATCAAGAATTTTGAGCGTTTGGTTAGCTCAAAAGTGACAGCCTATGGCCACAATATCAATATATGTAAGCATTGCTTTACATTTTACCAAAACCTTTTACACGATTCCGGACTGACAGTGCAGCAGTGTTTACACCAACACATGAAATACTGCAAGGAAAATGCCCCACTGATTTCTGAAATGCCGCAGCCATAGCAAGATGGATGGCCACCTGTTTTGAAATTCATGAACTACCCTCACATGAATAAACTGCCGATCATCATGTATGCTGACTTCTAAGCCTTTATCAAACCAGTTTAAACCTGCCAGCCAGACCCCAGCCGCTCGCACACATATGAATACTAAAAGCACGAGGCCTTCAGCTATTGTATATACATGCAAGTCGATAACAATGCAATTTCTGAATCGCTCACCTCGTCACTGCCTAAACAACCGGTACTGTATAGCAGGCTGAATGCCGAGAAGCACTTCATAGATGCGATAGTGGATANGGATGCCGAGAAGCACTTCATAGATGCGATAGTGTATATTGGCAATGCTGTCAGATATATTTACGGCACTTCAAAGAAAATGCTGCCACTTACGCCAACTAAAAAGGCAAGGTACTCATGGGTGATGAAATGCTGCTACTGATAATCGACTATCACAGTAGAAAATTATAAAGTGTGCGACCATGACCATTTCACAGGGTGGTACATAGGGCCTACATGTGCCAGCTGCAATCAGCTGCACCAAAGACAGAAGAAACTGGTTGCATTTTTTCATGATCTAAGCTACGACGAGAATTTCATCATCAGGCAGCTGGAATACGATATGAAAGACAGCTGGGANGCAAGTCGATAACAATGCAATTTCTGAATCGCTCACCTCGTCACTGCCTAAACAACCGGTACTGTATAGCAGGCTGAATGCCGAGAAGCACTTCATAGATGCGATAGTGGATATTGGCAATGCTGTCAGATATATTTACGGCACTTCAAAGAAAATGCTGCCACTTACGCCAACTAAAAAGGCAAGGTACTCATGGGTGATGAAATGCTGCTACTGATAATCGACTATCTCAGTAGAAAATTATAAAGTGTGGGACCATGACCATTTCACAGGGTGGTACATAAGGCCTACATGTGCCAGCTGCAATCAGCTGCACCAAAGACAGAAGAAACTGGTTGTNGCCTACATGTGCCAGCTGCAATCAGCTGCACCAAAGACAGAAGAAACTGGTTGTATTTTTTCATGATCTAAGCTACGACGAGAATTTCATCATCAGGCAGCTGGAATACGATATGAAAGACAGCTGGGAGATATATTTTCGGTGCAGTTTGTCTATTCTTGTCGTTTAATGGTCTGCAGTCTATCATACTTGGCTGAGTACTTACTGCCTTCAAAATTCACAAATATGCAGAATTTCTTTGGCCCTAACAAACTGTTACTCATCATACGCAAAGGCGTGTTTCCATACGATTACATCGACAGCTGGGAGATGTTGAATGAGCCCAGCTGCCCCCGAAAGAAGCAATCCACAACCGGCTGACCCGCACCGACATCATTGCCGAGGATTAGGCGCATGACCAGATGGTATGGGAAACGTTAAACTGTGTTAATCTGGGAAAGGATTCGGACTTTTACCTGATGACAGATGTACACATCCAGGCCGATGTATTTGAACATTTCACGGAATTGTGTATTTCCATTTACAATCTATACTGTGCTCACTACGTCAGCGCCCCAAGGTTCACTTTTGATACCATGCTTCGGTTGACAGCGGGAAATCTGGAGCTACTTACCGATTATGACATGCACATATTAATTGAAGAAGGGATCTGCGGTGTTGTGGCACAGTGCGTCAAGCTATATACGGCGGTAAACAACATCTATACACCGAAAACATACGATCCAAGCAAGTAAATGACATACCTGCAGTACCTAGATGCGATCCCGGTACGCAAATTCAGGTGGGTCAGCACGGACATTGAAATAATGGATGCGACCTGGTGGTGGATATCGAGTACCCCACAGTTATGCACGAAGAAAACAAATTCCTACCACTCCTACCTGTCAAACAGCATCTCCTGGGCTCCAAGCATCCGAAACTGATGACTACACTCGAAAACAAAAAAAGATATATCGTCCACTACCGCACCCTGAAACATGTGCTATGTCACGGATTGAGACTCGTAAAAATTAATCGCGTACTAGAATTCGAACAAGAAACCTGGCTGAAGTCTGACATTAACTCAACACTGGAAAGCGACAAGCGGCCACCAACGACTTCGAGAAAGAATTATTTAAATTAGATAATAATGCATCGTTCGGGAAATTGATGGAGAACAAAAGAAAATGACAGAAAATAGAAGTGGTCTGCAGCGAAAAACGACTTAAAAAACTGATAACCAAGCCTACTTTCCTGGACCGATCGATTTATGATAATTCTCTTTCCCTGATTCGAATACAGCATGCATCCATACTTTTCGACAATCCCATATATGCAGGTTTATCGGTGCTCGACTTGTGGAAAATTCTCATTTGTTGGAAAAAACTGATGGGGCGTGCCTAGTTTTTCTCAGTGCTGAATCAAGAACACTGTCATTTTCCAGCTATTTTGTCATCCAATTTTTTCCAGTCCCGATATAGTTCACTGGACTGAGAGTAGCAAGGAGCGTAATGTTTTTAAAAAAGGAAATAAATGTATTTTTCCTTTTGATTTCAGTTTCTTCATGAGTGAGCTTTACTAATAAGTGTTGGTAATAGCCGGATTTTGTTAAAGTACGAAAATCTCATGGTTGCCAACCAAATCATTCCAAAGCATTTTTAGGAAATTTCAAGGATTGAAATGTATTGTAGTTCCTTGGTTGTTCAACCCTGCTTCTGCCTAATGTCTGTGCGGAACAATGATTATTGGAATTGTTCCCGACCTGCTTGCCTTCATTTGTAGTCTCTTTTTAGTTTCTCTGGGATGATGGGCATCCTGTTTTACATAGTATGCATAATTTTTTGCAAGCAGGAGGGAAAAGGTCTTAATTTAATTTTTCTGNAATGGGCATCCTGTTTTACATAGTATGCATAATTTTTTGCAAGCAGGAGGGAAAAGGTCTTAATTTAATTTTTCTGTTTTCAAATCGGTACCGAATTTTGCATGAATTTTAAATCTCCGACCTTCATAAGCAAGGGCGTGTTTCAGCAAAGGATGTTAGGAGCCAATAACATTGATTCCTGATTAAAGGTCGTAATCGGTACAGGGCTCTTTAATGCATCATCGCTGATTTATACCCATTTTATCACTGCATTTTCAAGATCATAATTACATTAATGTTGTCAATGCGATATATCTATAATTTCTTTCCGAAATAATTCTATGCCATATTTTTTTCTTTTCGTTTGGATACATAAGATCACATGCCTGCTCAGAGAATAGGATAAGCATATCTTTAAAGAATAATGTTTTTAGTAGGATATTGAAACAACTTTTCACCTCGCAAAAAACTGGAGTGCACAAATAATAAACCTTGCCCTAGAGCAATGCATTTTTGTATAATATAAGCACGGGCATTATAAAAAAAATACAGTGGTGTTTAAATAAAAATATTTCTCTATCTAAATGCATTTCTACAGAATATAAGACACGATGTTCGGCACACAAAATTAAAGTGTTTAGAAAAAAAAAATTCATGTATAAAAGGGAAGTCCGGANCAGCGGGAAATCTGGAGCTACTTACCGATTATGACATGCACATATTAATTGAAGAAGGGATCTGCGGTGTTGTGGCGCAGTGCGTCAAGCTATATACGGCGGTAAACAACATCTATACACCGAAAACATACGATCCAAGCAAGTAAATGACATACCTGCAGTACCTAGATGCGATCCCGGTACGCAAATTCAGGTGGGTCAGCACGGACATTGAAATAATGGATGCGCCCTGGTGGTGGATATCGAGTACCCCACAGTTATGCACGAAGAACACAAATTCCTACCACTCCTACCTGTCAAACAGCATCTCCTGGGCTCCAAGCATCCGAAACTGATGACTACACTCGNAACAAATTCCTACCACTCCTACCTGTCAAACAGCATCTCCTGGGCTCCAAGCATCCGAAACTGATGACTACACTCGAAAACAAAAAAAGATATATCGTCCACTACCGCACCCTGAAACATGTGCTATGTCACGGATTGAGACTCGTAAAAATTAATCGCGTACTAGAATTCGAACAAGAAACCTGGCTGAAGTCTGACATTAACTCAACACTGGAAAGCGACAAGCGGCCACCAACGACTTCGAGAAAGAATTATTTAAATTAGATAATAATGCATCGTTCGGGAAATTGATGGAGAACAAAAGAAAATGACAGAAAATAGAAGTGGTCTGCAGCGAAAAACGACTTAAAAAACTGATAACCAAGCCTACTTTCCTGGACCGATCGATTTATGATAATTCTCTTTCCCTGATTCGAATACAGCATGCATCCATACTTTTCGACAATCNTTCCTGGACCGATCGATTTATGATAATTCTCTTTCCCTGATTCGAATACAGCATGCATCCATACTTTTCGACAATCTCATATATACAGGTTTATCGGTGCTCGACTTGTGGAAAATTCTCATTTGTTGGAAAAAACTGATGGGGCGTGCCTAGTTTTTCTCAGTGCTGAATCAAGAACACTGTCATTTTCCAGCTATTTTGTAATCCAATTTTTTCCAGTCCCGATATAGTTCACTGGACTGAGGTAGCAAGGAGCGTAATGTTTTTAAAAAAGAAAATAAATGTATTTTTCCTTTTGATTTCAGTTTCTTCATGAGTGAGCTTTACTAATAAGTGTTGGTAATAGCCGGATTTTGTTAAAGTACGAAAATCTCATGGTTGCCAACCAAATCATTCCAAAGCATTTTTAGGAAATTTCAAGGATTGAAATGTATTGTAATTCCTTGGTTGTTCAACCCTGCTTCTGCCTAATGTCTGTGCGGAACAATGATTATTGGAATTGTTCCCGACCTGCTTGCCTTCATTTGTAGTCTCTTTTTAGTTTCTCTGGGATAATGGGCATCCTGTTTTACATAGTATGCATAATTTTTTGCAAGCAGGAGGGAAAAGGTCTTAATTTAATTTTTCTGTTTTCAAATCGGTACCGAATTTTGCATGAATTTTAAATCTCCGACCTTCATAAGCAAGGGCGTGTTTCAGCAAAGGATGTTAGGAGCCAATAACATTGATTCCTGATTAAAGGTCGTAATCGGTACAGGGCTCTTTAATGCATCATCGCTGATTTATACCCATTTTATCACTGCATTTTCAAGATCATAATTACATTAATGTTGTCAATGCGATATATCTATAATTTCTTTCCGAAATAATTCTATGCCATATTTTTTTCTTTTCGTTTGGATACATAAGATCACATGCCTGCTCAGAGAATAGGATAAGCATATCTTTAAAGAATAATGTTTTTAGTAGGATATTGAAACAACTTTTCACCTCGCAAAAAACTGGAGTGCACAAATAATAAACCTTGCCCTAGAGCAATGCATTTTTGTATAATATAAGCACGGGCATTATAAAAAAAATACAGTGGTGTTTAAATAAAAATATTTCTCTATCTAAATGCATTTCTACAGAATATAAGACACGATGTTCGGCACACAAAATTAAAGTGTTTAGAAAAAAAAAATTCATGTATAAAAGGGAAGTCCGGAAGGTTTATGTCCCCCAAGATGTATCATGGTATTGATTTGAACTGTGCCAAACAGTGAGTGTGAGACGAGGTGTGAATGGAGCCATATCGAAATGGCCTGCAGGGCATGAAACCCAGTTTTCCATGGTAGTGGACGAGTGGTCTAACCACTGCACCAATGCAGGTTTAATATCTGTGGTGCTGCATGGGGTCGTTGATGATGACTGCCAAACCAATACATCGAGTAAAAAGACAAATTTATGTCTTCTTGAAATAGGTTTCATCTGTTTTGACAGTTATGGGCTCGCAGAAAGGTAAACAAGATTTCGAAGACGAGTGCCCAAAACACTATGTTATTTACCATATTTTCTGGAACAGGCGAATGAAAGGGTATAAAATGAATAAAACACAACAGTATGTAACCAAATATATATTTTATTTTGCACATATCCTATTCATAAGAAATTTTGCATTTCTCAAATGCTTCCTGCTTGTAACGATTGTAGTCTCATCAGTACACAGCGTGGTTTACGGAGGTATCGATGCTAACAAATTGTGTTTTTAAGTAGGAGAAATAACATTGCCTTTGCAGTAACTTATGTAATTTTTTTTATTCCGAAGTATCGCCGCACGAATGCTGTGCAGATCAGTTACTGCAGCAAAATATTGCATGAAGGTGATTCTTAAAATTCTCACTTTTCTAATGTCGACGAGCGGTGGAGCCAAAATGTAGCCATAGTATTTTAACGATCTCGTGAAAAAGGTGTAGACAGTGGGTCCATATTCGTTGCAGTCAATCGTATGTCTTCATATACTATTTACATTTTTAAAAAAAACTGGGGGAGAGAGCTCACTTCCAAATCGATATCTTACATTCAAATGGTTAAATGAGTAATACGCTACTGGTGTCTATCATATCTCTATATACACGAGTCAGTCTAGAGTTTCTTTATTACAACATTAAAAATTATACTACAAAAAGCCATAGGGTAAATATGTATACCATATTCGCATAGAATTCGCTTGTCATCGGCGCAACACTAAGCCAATTTATTTACGCACTCCATGTAAAGAGAATGTTGGTGCGCTCGTATTGTCTTCATTTTAACATGCACAGTTTATAGTTCTTCCAATGCAGCTATGTAATTGGAAAATTCGATTTTTTCTTGTACCACAAACCTTTGAAATCCCTTAGCTTTTTTTGTTTCCTTGCCATTGCACTTGTAGGAGTGTAGTTAGGCATATAGACCTACGAATTCCCTCAACATCTTTCCATCACACTCGTCCTTGAAATTCCCAACCACTTCCTTGTTTGCACACGAGAAGCACTTGTGAGCCATGGGTTAGCTGCTAGTGTCGAATTTTGCGAATATCTTGGCATCTGCGACCATGACATTGTAGAAGTCCTGGGTTATTATTTCGGACAGGAAAGAGTCGGTATCCATATACATGTACTTTGTTGTTTCCATCCTGAGCTTTCGTTTCATTTTAATGGAATCTGTATATGAGAGTTTTCGATAAGTCGAGCACCAATAACCCTCCAATTATAGATTTTTCGAAAAGTATGAATTCATGGTGTAGCCGAATCAGGGAAAGAGAATCATCATAAATTGATTGGTCCAGGAAAGTAGGCTGGTCTATTAGTTTTTAAGTGGTTTTTAGCTATAGATAAGCTCATTATCTCTCACTTTATTTTGTTCTCCATCATGTTCCAAACAATGCATTATTATCTAATTTAAAGAATTTATTCTCGAAGTCGTTGGTGGAGGCCTGTCGCTTTGCAGTGTTGAGCTGAATCTAAGACTTCAGTCAAGCATCTAGCTCGAATTACAGTAAAAGATTAATTTTTACGAGTCTTAATCCATGACATAGCACCTGTTTCATGTTGGGGTAGTGGATGATAATGCTTTTATTGTTTTTGTGTGTAGTTATCAGTTTCGGATGCTTGGAGCCCAGGGGATGCTGGTTGACAGGTAGGAATGGTAGGTATTTGTGTCCTTCTTGCTGGACTGTGAGGCGGTTTTTTGTACCTTTCTCCCTTTTCGCATATTTTCGCTATACAGAATATTACGACTATTTTGATTTAACCAGCCTCATACACAGTTCATACACAGTCTTAAATGCTCCATAGTCTGTACCTTCGTTTGAAGTATTCGGTTTGGCATATCCACACTCAAGCTAAACATTAAATGTAATTAGGTGCTGCTCTCGTAATTCCTTGGTGAGTTTCCTGACAATTTTTTTTTTCATGCGAGCCAAAAATATACAATATCTTTCGACGGACAGCTCTTATTATGTACCACATATGTCACAAAACGATTAGCCTTCCCAGAACCTGCCATGATTCTTGGGAGTGCCTGACGCTCAAATGATGAAGAGGTATCTTTTCGAGATATTGGTTTGTATTACGATGGAGACTGTACACGATGCATTTTGGTAGGCGAAGGACCTACCAAAACCTTACAGGTTTTCGTATGTGACTGCAGATTATGTAGTCTAACAAATGTCATGTCGTAATTTCCAAACTTATATGTCATTTGATCTACATTATTCATGTAGCCATACTTCTCGTGTCTTTGAGCATCGTAGTTGAACACACACGTTGTATTGCAGCACAGACATGGGTGTAGAAGTATAGCATTTGCAGATCCAGTCGTTGGTGGAGCGAATGGTATCGTCGAGGACATAAAGCAGTCCATATGGAGCCAGCAATCGTACAGATGATGACAAAGTCGTGATGCTGGTCTCAGGTACACCATTAATTGTACGCTTCGTCTTGATTTGTATGGGGAAATTAAAAAATAATATTATGCAAACAGATTTTGGGAGCTATGCAAAAAAATTAATTTCATGTGCATTGCATAGGAAGCAAAATAAACGGCTCTGTATAAAAAATTAAATATATGTTGCAGTAAGTTTGATATAAGTTACGAACACTCTATGTCATATATCACTGAATAAATCCTGTAAAGGTACGCTGGCTCGAGCAGGTATTTGAATATTTAGCAGATTTATACTTTGTTGCGATAATATGTACGCGTGATAACGAGCACGAACATTTATAACATGCATACTGAGATGGATGAGCCAAACGCAATATAAATAATCTAAATGATCGCTAAGAAAAAGTTTATGAGAGAGACGACGATCTGTCACCTGTCGCATCAGATGAGGAACTGAGACAATACGCGAATTTGCACGCCTTATCAAACTGCTCAACCCGAATGCCACATGACCGGCAGCCAATCATGAGCGAGAATTGTGGTGTAAAATATATTACCGAATTGAATATATGATGATCATGAGTGAGAAAACGACATGTCACCTGTCGCATCAGACGAAGAACTGAGACGATACCCGATTATGCTTGCCTTATATACCTGCTGAGCCGATTGTTATGTGACGAACAGCCAACCACGAGAGAGCAGTGCTTCATTAATAAAATGCTGAATTGATAGATGATAAGGCTAGAAGAGAGAAAACATCTGTCACCCACCGCATAAGACTGAGAAATGTGATGTAGGGTGACTCTGGCCACCTTATATAACTGCTGAGTCCGAGGTGACATGTGACTAACAGCCACGTGTGAGCGAGCAGTGTATCTTAAAATAACTTACCATAATGATAACCACGAAGGCCAAGAAAGGGAAGATGAATTCGCTTCAGACGAAATATGAAGCTGGACAACTCTAACTTACTTACATATCTGTAGAACCTGAGATGTCACGAGCAAGCAATGCAACGTCATGACAATTTTTATTTCCATCAGTGCACTAAATCTATAAGTTATGTAAACTGTAGCAGTCGAGCTAATATTATAACTGAAAGGTGTGAGTTTGCATGCATACATGTTCGCATGATCATGTTACGCTGGACAGACATCATATAGCCGAGGAGCTGGCCTTCGATGTCCTGGATGCCAGCTCCCTCCTGTTGCTTGTGCCCAGAGAAAGAGAGAGAGAGTGAGAGAAAGACTCGCATTTGAAATGATAAGTATAGGAAAAGACATCAGTTACAATGGTTACACTTGGTTACGCCATAGTGTCCTTAAAATAAATGGTGTATTTTCCCCTTTATTGAACACGACAAACTCTAAAAAATATATGTGTATATTTTTAACCTATACTTCTGCAGGGGGAAAATACCATAGCACGCATATCGTTTGTACCTTAACAAACATATGGAAAGCTAGCATGCAAGATTGGTGTAAGAGAAAATTAACTTTATCATTAGTGTACTTGCTCAGTGTGCATATATACTAATTGCTAATTCCAAAGCATTTGCACAATACACTTATCATCTCCCCTCTGGAATAGAAATAACCGACGTTGTTATTTTTGCAGGGAAATGGTTGCTTGTGGCTTTTTGCTGCCTATAGTGTAAATACATGAAAATTATTTTTAATGTGTTGATAAGTGCAGATCTGAAACTTGAAAAAAAAAAAAATTGTTTGAATATTACATTTTTTTTTTATTTACTTGTGCTGTTCTTTCAGGTTTTTAATGTTGAGAATTTATATCTGGGCAGATCGGCCTTTGAGAACCTTATTATGCTTACTGCCCTCCTTGAGGCAGCAAGGTTATCGGTTTTAAGTTAGTTAGACAGTTATTACTTAAACAAAACAACACGAAATATCGTCATGTATTAAAAAAATGAAACTGGATGAATTAAAATTGTTAAAGTATAATATATACACAGAGGTGAAAAAAGTCATGGGATAGCAATATGCAAATATCCAGATGGCAGTAGTATCGCGTAAAAAGTGTATAAATGGGCAGTGCATTGGTTCAGCTTTCATTTGTAGTCAAGTAATTCATATGATAAGGTTTCTGACGTGATTATGGCCACACGACGGGAATTAACAGACTTTGAACGCGGAATGGTAGTTGGAGCTAGACGCATGCGACATTCCATTTCGGAAATTGTTCGGGAATTCAACATTCCGAGATCCACAGTGTCAAGAGTGTGCCGAGAATACCTAATTTCAGCCATAACCTCCCACCATTAACAACGCAGTGGCCGACCGCCTGCACTTAATGACCGAGACCAACGACGTATGCGTGGAATGGTCAGTGTTAACAGACAAGCAACACTGAGTGAAATAACCGCAGGAATAAATGTGGGACGTACGACGGTTGTGTCGGTTAGAACAGTGCTGCGAAATTTGACTGTATTGGGCTATGCCAGCAGAAGACTGACTCGAGTGCCTTTACTAACAGCACGACATCGCCTGCAGCGCCTCTCCTGGGCTCGTGATGATATCGGTTGGACCCTAGACGACTGGAAAACCGTGGCTTGGTTAGATGAGTCCTTATTTCAGTTGGTAAGAGCTGATGGTAGGGTTCGAGTGTGGCGCAGACCCCACGAATCCATGGACCCAAGTTGTCAACAAGGAACTGTGCAAGCTGGTGGTGGCTCCATAATGGTGTGGGCTATTTTTACATGGACTGGGTCCTCTGGTCCAACTGAACCGATTATTGATGGTAAAGGGTTATGTTCAGTCACTTGGAAACCACTTGCAGCCATTCATGGACTTCATGTACCCCAACAACGATGGCATTTTTATGGATGACAATGCGCCATGTCACCAGGCCACAACTCTTCGCGTTTGGTTTGAAGAACATTCTGGACAATACCAGCGAATGGTTTGACCACCAAGATGACCCGACATGAATCCCATCGAACATTTATAGGACACAATCGATCAGTTCGTGCACAAACTCCTGCACCGGCAACACTTTCGCAATTATGAACGTCTATAGGGGCAGCATGGCTCAATATTTCTGCCAGGGACTTCCAACGAC
Source organism: Clitarchus hookeri (assembly GCA_002778355.1). Taxonomy (NCBI): domain Eukaryota; kingdom Metazoa; phylum Arthropoda; class Insecta; order Phasmatodea; family Phasmatidae; genus Clitarchus; species Clitarchus hookeri. Next base: position 14,020 of record NQII01009693.1, on the reverse strand, counting down.
TTGTTGAGTCCATGCCACGTCGAGTTGCTGCACTTCGCCGGGCAAAAGAAGGTCCGACACGATATTAGGAGTTATCCCATCACTTTTGTCGCCTCAGTGTATGATGGTAAACTGGCGTTAATAGAAAATCTGAAAGTAACAGACAGTTTTTTGAGAGAGGGGGGAGAAATATTCCTGCATGTTTTCGCAATAGTCGATGCACGTACCAAATTTTAAAAATTGCTTAATTTTAAATTTGTAAAAAAAATTTCCCTGTTAATTATATTAGGTTTTTTGAAAAAAATTACTTTATAAATTCGATAAGTAGTTATCAAAAATTTACATCGTGTTCAATTTATGCATTGGTGCCTGCCAGATAAAAACATAATTTTTATATTAGGATAATAAATACAGATATTCGATTTGGCATAACCTGCACCTATAATATTAATGGACTTCCAGAAACATACATATATGCTTGAAGGGTTAATGGGTATAAACGCTGAGTTCCTCCGGGTAGGACAGTAATTCCATGTCGAGCCGAAAACAGCTTTCCTCTTCTTTCTCAATCGCTCAAGCCGCACACTACCATTTAAAACACATTGCTTCAACTTTGGCATATATACACTACAGCAGTTAATTTATAAGGTGAAATTACATGTATCGTGCTACCTATTTAAGCTCCAACAGCTGATCAAGCAGTTCATGTGATCTGTCTAGTGGTATTCATATCTGAAATAAAATGGTATAGAATATATAAGTGCAAATTTGAATCAGGATAAGGATAGCTAAAAAAACGTTAATGAGACTTACAACAGAATTATAGTGAATATTGTGAGACGTATTTTCTTTCAGTATTTTAATTATTTAGATATAAATCTTATTTAATTTTAGTACCAGTATACTTTTGATTTCTTACCTAATAAATTTAATTCTATTTTATGTGTGAATTACCATTGGACCTACAATTGTAATTCTTCTGGCATTTCAGGGTGTCTTAGATCTTATGACTTCATATATTATTAGTCTCAAAATTTTTCTATACGTTATTAAAACAGTAAATTCCTTTATTTGTTTATGCTTTCCATCCGCTTGTATGGTAAATTTTGATAACCGCAAAATTCTGTACAAAAATTTTGTGAAAATGAAAAAATATTTCGTATCATCCAGAGTAGTGGTCGTATTAAGTCTGGTATATCTAAATAACAAAGACCTCTTCATCACATAGTAGAAAATGTAACTGTAAAATTTCCATAAGTCAATTAAGTCATTAGTAAAACTCAAGTAATTCAAAATATATAGAATGAACCAGGATATACATATATTGTCCATAAATGACAAATACTTAGCTATATGGAGGTTATCAAACATGACGTGTGCAACATTGTTAGTATTAGAAACGCCGCTGTCACACCCCCGCCATCTTAAACCAGTATCCCCAGTGTAGGACCCCCAACATACACGTGCCATGGGACACGTGCCGCGAGGTTAGGCCAGTCTGGTGGGCAGGGGGGTGGACAGGCAGTTAACACGTGCCAAGGTAATGTCGAGTTTAGCTATCAAATAGCCAATGCACCGAGTAAAACATGTGAGAACATGGACACGTGCCAAGGTGAGATACACGAGAAAAGGCTGACTGTGTTCGGCAGGATTGCCGCGGGTCCCCCTCCTCCCCGAAGAAAATGTGATAGAACATTGACACGTGCCGAAATAATGCAGATGTGTGCTAGAGTTTCGCCGACACACCTTTAGTTGGACGAGTAAGAAGGGCTGACAGTGTTTGGCAGTATCACCGCGGGGCCTCATCCCCTCCCCCCTCCACGAGGAAATCCATGGAAAAATGCTGATGGAGTTGACACGTGGAGGACGCCGAGGGGGAGTTAAGATTGCTGGCATGTGGAGGAAGGAGTAGTGTTTCAGCGGCCTCTCCACAATGCGGGGGTAGACAGTTGCACCATGCCAAGATGCGAAGTAAGTCAGTCGAGTGAGTCGTGTAGAGCCATTAGTCGAGGCCGGGGAGCGAACCCCGGCAGGATCAGTCAGTGATGTAGAGTCAGTCGCATCACCACACAAGAACATGGGGTCACTGTTGGAAGTCCGCGCCAAGAGGCGGCAATCGAGTGGGGAATCGCCAGGAGCACCATGTCGGGATGAGGGAGTCAGTCCGTCGAGGCTGGGGAGCAGACCCCGGCAGAGTCAGTGAGGAAGGCGGCAGTCGGGTGGGGGCTCGCAATGATGTGAAGTGAGTTAGTCGTGCGACACCGAGAGCAGGAGTCGAGTGGTGGCCTCAATGAGGGGCGCCATGCCGAGAGGAAGTAGACGGCGCCGGAAGGCGATGGTTGGGTGGGGGCTCACCAGGAACACCACACCGGGACGAGAAGTGAGTAGTCGTGCGACACCGAGAGCGGGAGTCGAGTGGTGGCCTCAACGAGGGCGTTAGGCCGAAAGGAAAGCTAGGCAGTCGTATCGTGGAGTCGTCGAGGAGAGAACCCGAAACAGCAAGTCATGGAGAACCGTCATCGAGGCCGAAGGGTCACGCTGAAGTAGGAAGCCAGCTGGATTGAGCCGAGGGCCAGTGAAGGACCGCCCAGCTTACCAGACCTCAACCTACCGCCGGAACACCCAGAAATATAATACAACTAATTACCAACGTCGTAGCTCAAGGGACATTTCCCGATGCCTAGTGTTCCCCCGCGGCATCGGAAGCAGTAGCAGAAGTACTTTTAGCTGCCCTTAAGGCTCCCAACTCACGAGGCACCGACTTGGAGTTATGTATATGTGTTTTCTTTTAAACCAAATATAACGTGAACTGAAACACCGAGTGACTACATTATTGTTTACCCCCAGCAGTCAAGGCCCCCATAGTCTGTACCTGGTAAAGGTAACTCGTTTCCTATGGACCACTCTGTATACCACAGGTGGCGAGTAGCGTCAAACATTAATTGTGGAATGTCGTAACTCCGGTGTCCTTGTACGTCTTAAAGATTAACTGTGGTCAATAAACCAAAACGAGATCATAGAAGAAAATTGTACGTAATTATAAAGCTTTTTAAGTTCTTCAGTTCTTTGATACCCTCTTATTCTGCAATAGTGGTTGATGATGGCGGCGAAAATCTTAATGAAACGGTAATGTATGAGAATGTTTTTTGTGTTCATTATTGGCAGGCAGTAGCTTTGATGACGAAAGTTTACAAATAAACAACTCTAGACATATTAAACATAATTAAATCAAATTTTCGGAGAATATGCTGGGGTGCATCTCGAAAAAGTTTTATTATATTCCTAACATTCTATAAAGGCTACTAAATAAGAAGAAAGTATTTTTTAGATCATCTAAAAACCTTCTTTTTCCAAGTATTGTTGAAAAAACAGTCATTACTTTTCAAAGTAAGTCGTGTAAGTTTTTTTTCTCACGAAAAAATTCTTGCACAAAATTAATATTTATTTACTGTTACTCATACCCAGATTATTTTTTACTATGTTTGAATGTAGTAAATCTTAAAAAGATACATGATTTTTGTGATTTTTTTTATGTTCACTAGTAAAGGGGTCTCATAAAAACATGGTAGTATTTAATTGGGAAAATATTTGCAATGCTTTTCAAGCAGTAAAACTATAATTACATTTTTTTTTGCAACGGCAACAGTAATTTACATTTATGTCTGTCGTTGTTCATGTATATAGTCGGTTCATGACTGGAAGAGACTTTCTTGAAGCCCTGCTAAAGATCTACTTTCAAGCCCATTTCGTATCCTTCTGCCAAAGGGTAAACAAACATTGCCATGTGGCAGTCACATGGCAATGTTTACATGCAATGTTTACATTCCACTGTGTGTGTGTACATGTGTTCGTACATGCACGTACCCATCATAAAAGTAATGTATATATTATTAATGGATATTCCACAAGCGTAAAGTTTTTAATCTTGAGGATTTCACACAAAAGAATATGTGATGCAAACGAAAAACATTTCATTATATAAACCCAAAATGTGAGTATTAAAAATGAGATGTTTCGTGTGCGTGTCTGTCTCTCTCTCTCTCTCTCTCTCTCTCTCTCTCTGTGTGTGTGTGTGTGTGTGTATATATAGGTTTGATTTTGACTGGGGGATTGGGTGGGGGAGAAAAACTTTCACTTTGATTACATATTATAGACACAATACTTTGCAATGAAATGTGTCAACATTCAAGGAGTCCATCCAACAACATTAACATGGCAACGCCAATCTCTCATAAGCCCCCGGATGGCCGTACTGTAGAGAATTTGTGCGATTCTTGTTTAACCTAATATTTCATTTATCGGTTTTTTTATACTAATATCAGCTCTTTATTATTTGATTTTTCATAACGTATGACTTTAATTTGTGCTAACCTTCTCGTACAGATTCCTTTTGCTTTTGAAATCTGTATAAGAGATTACTCATAGTGCGTTCTAACGTGTTTAATATTTTTCAAATTTATTTCAGGTTTGCTTAAAATTTTATTTACTGTATTTTACGTTGTATGTTGCGGTAGTTTTTGTGTGCAGTCATGAGTTCTAGCAAGGTGAATAAAAGAGAAGTCACCAACGCCAACAGGACATCATTAACCTCACCGAATCGTTGTATTCACTAATTAGGCGAGGGGAAATGAAACCCTGCAACGTCGCGGAAAGAGTGGCAGAAATGTTGAAACTCTCCAAATCTACAGTGCTAAGGTATGTTAAAATATCTGTAGTATTAACCATTGCGTTTGCAAGTTGTGTGTGTTAAGATCAATTACGTTGGCCCACGAAATGTGTTTACAAGAACATAAAGAAAATTTGTTAATAACTTGATAACGTCGTCGAACGTTGTCTACGTGTATTTTTAACGTTTTATTTTGGTAATTATTAAGTTTATAGGGTTTCCTGTAAAAATAAAAATAATTCATTGAAAATCTTATATTTCCACTCTGCTAATGATGCAGAACACGAATATACGAGGGGCATTAACGTCCGACTAATTTCGTAATATGTGCCCACCTAACCTAACAGAACCTAACCCCACGATGAGTGAATCACTATTTTACATTTTTTAACTAACCTAGGATTGTAGGGTTATATAGTAACCAATACCTGCCACCTATTAAACTAACCTAAACTAACACACGGCAGAGCATATCACATTGTCACACATCATTTGTAAACAAACCCTTGTATGTTTTTGGTATCAGTAACTGTAGTTGACCCAGTAACTGAATTATGGTCCTTTTTAAATTATGCAAATTAGGTTGGCTATGTAGCACTGAAAGTGAAAAATATGACACTGATAATTTACAATAACTAAAAGACAATGGCTGTAGAACAGTGGTGTTGGGGAAATGCATTAATACACAATTGTTTTCTTAAAAGATTATGACTGCGATTTCATCGATTACGATGTCCTCTCATGTTTAGTGAAGTGATACAGATATGTTTAATAGTAGGGGAAGTTCCAGTTATATCGACTGTAATCTATTTAGTGACGTATAACAATGGCAATTAATGCCGCAATGTAACTTATAAATACAAAACAAGCTCCTTCTTCAGAATCTTAAAATGCACCATCTCTCCATAACCTATATAAAATTAATTGACTATAACAAACTCACTATAGAGGCAATTTTCCTTACCATTGTCAGTTGTCTTTATAATAAATTTCCACTGTATATATTGGGTTGTTTATGAAGAATCCCTCGCAGGGGTACACAAATTCCAACACAAAGTAGTTTTTATTTTTAATTACACATTGTAATACCACCTTTTGGTTAGGTGATTCATACACTCACATTTGAGTCTATATAACCCTACAATCCTAGGTTAGTGTAAAACCCAACAATCCTAGGTTAGTTTAAAAATGTAAAATAGTGATTCACCCATCGTGGGGATAGGTTCTGTTAGGTTAGGTGGGCACATGTTACGAAATTAGTCGGACGTTAATGCCCGTCGTATATTCGTGTTCTGCATCATTAGTGGGGTGGAAATATACCATTTTCCGTGAAATTATTTTTTTTTTTTTTACAGAAAAGCCCCCTAAACTTAATAATTACCCAAATAAAACGTTAAAAAGACACGTAGACAACGTTCGACGATGTTATCAAGTTATTAACAAATTTTCTTTATGTTCTTGTAAACACATTTCGTAGGCCAACATAATTGACCTTAGCACACACAACTTGCAAACGCAATGGTTAATACTACATATATTTTAACATACCTTAGAACTGTGGATCTGAAGCGTTTCAACATTTCTGCCGCTCTTTCCGCGACGTTGCAGGGTTTCATTTCCCCTCGCCTAATTAGGGAATACAACGATTCGGTGAGGTTAATGATGTCCTGTTGGCGTTGGTGACTTATCTTTTATTCACCTTGCTAGAACTCATGACTGCACACAAAAACTACCGCAACATATAACGTAAAATACAATAAATAAAATTTTAAGCAAACCTGAAATAAATTTAAAAAATATTAAACACGTGAGAACGCACTACGAGTAATCTCTTATACAGGTATCAGAAACGAAAGAAATCGGCACAACGAGAAATAATAAAGAGAGGATATTAGTAAAAAAAAAACCAGTAAATTAATTATTATTGGTTAAACAAGATAATCGTACCAATTCTCTGGCACGTGTGTCGACCATATCTCGCCAACAACACACGGAACGAAGGTTTGTAAACAAATGGCCGCTCTACTTTCACCTTGAGCGTGATCTTGTGAGTATGCAAGAAACATTGAAATCAAAGTACGTTAGCATCACGTCATTAATAATTAGCATAATAAGATACAAGTCTTTTCGAAACCCATTTGTAAGCGATAAATTAACAATTACGTTAAAACTTTAGAACTATTTCCTCTCTTTGTGCTGACAACCTAACGGCATAACTGTATCCGCGCTCACCGCTGTTTGTAATGTTATATGCATGTAGCTAACGGCTAGGGTGTTTTTTCAAATGTTGATTTTCAAAAGTTTCTTCCCGTCGTGAACCGACTATAGATGTTAATTATCTGATTTAGAGTGATGATCACAATTTACCATAATATTCTTCTGATCAATGCGCATTATAATTTTATTTACACTGTGGGATAAAGCGAGTCTTGAGCAGGCTCGCTATTCCATATATTAATCACTATAGTATTTTTGTGAACAATCTGGAAGATACCTATAAAGCACGTTTATGAACATACCAAAATTTATAATCATAATGATACTAAGGAAATATTTTACAGCAGAAAATGTCACCTGTCTCTTTTTCTTAGGAGGATATTTTTTCTCTTACTCTTTTATTTTGGTTCATTTAATATATCTTATGTCATGATATGTACAATAATATATAAAAAATATTGCCTAAGTTTTATGTTTCAATTAATTTTCTTTTAATTATTCAAAATGTTTTTAAAGAGTGTAAATGGAACTTAATCTATTATGATTTAAATATTTTTTATTATTATTTCTAATATCATAATATATTCACAAGAAAAAGCAATGCTCAACCTAAATTTTAGAGAATACATAATAATATTCTGGAAGCTACGCTTGCGAGTAATTATAATTTTTATTTCTGTATTTGGACGTAGAATTGTAATACGTGCAGGAATCGAAAACAGTACAAGACTTTATATATTAAAATAAAGTTTATTGTCCGTTTGCTTAATGGGAAGTATGTAGGAAGGATTGAAACATGTAAAGGTTGAGACACACTTGCTTCCAAACTGTGACATAATTTTTTAATGCATAGTTCAGCACATCAGTACGTACGTATATTACGCGTGGCTTGTCTGTAGACTCCAAAAAAGTCTTTTACAAAATAGAAACAACAAGCGTAAATTTTACAGAAATCTGAAATATGAAAAGAAAAGTTATCTTATTGCGTTGCATACGTAAACATTTAATGATGTAATTAAATTAACAGACTTGACTGAAACAAATTACTGCGATTTGAATAAAAGAACGGGGTATAACCATTTAACTCGCCTAGAGCAATTTCATAAAAAGCATTTATAGCGTATCTAAAATTTTCTTAAATATTTAGACCAAAGAAAGAGACTACGCCACTCTGACAAACATAAATTAAGAAATGATTTTACTAGGTAGGGTTAATGTTATGACAAATTTCTATGTTAAGGCCTTTGAAGTTTGCGCTGTGTTCACATGTTAGCAGAAACAATTGTAATGATGTATCCTATATGGTATTGCTTAGGTTGTAGAAATTTTTCTTTACAAGTATGTGTTTGTACTGGTTAAAGTGTTTAGAACTTAACGAACTCTGATAAGATACCATTTTTGTCTTAATTTATATCCATTCTCCTGCCGTTTTCACTGGACTTACCTACTTCTTTAATACACAAGGAGACGTCTCGGCAGCATTTAACGTTAAGTTACGTTTATTTTCAACGTGGTATCATCCACTAACNTTAATACACAAGGAGACGTCTCGGCAGCATTTAACGTTAAGTTACGTTTATTTTCAACGTGGTATCATCCACTAACTCAGAGAACACATGCAGTTCACGTACTCTGCTGTATTAAAATAACGTAATTTTCTCTTATCGTGGGTCTATCTCAACGTACATAGGTCGAATCGGATCTGTGCCAATTGGAACATCCTGCAGTTCTGAGCTAATATCTGGCTTACTTTGCGTACTTGATGATATCATAACAGTAGACAAGGTCGTGGTGGAGTACTAATGGAATGAAGATAATGGGGAGAAAATAGAGCACAATNTGCGTACTTGATGATATCATAACAGTAGACAAGGTCGTGGTGGAGTACTAATGGAATGAAGATAATGGGGAGAAAATAGAGCTCAACGGGAAAATTTCTTACTAATAAAATGACTATCAATTGAGATATCTGTGCATTTACACCAAAATTATTTTGGCTGAAAGTTTTTCTCGGTGCAGTCTCGTTTACCGCACCCTTTTATTCCGCCAATGCAAAACTTCACTTAATTTTTCCCTTATCGACTCTCAAAACGCAGCTGTTAAGCACCTACCACATACCTCTTCACTCAACTAAACTATAATTATTGGTGGAATAATTCCCGACGTACCAAGAGTAAGGACGGGCCGAGGATCCACACAGGAAGAAGGGAAATAGTTTGATACACTGCTGATTAGGCTTTATTCTGAATGAAAAATAAAGGGTAGTAGTAGATATAATTTTAATAAAAAGCAGTCCTCCTGGTATATGCCGTAAAAGATGGCCAACAGAGCAATCGGTTAATTCTGATCTAACCAGATATGTGTATATGTTTGTGTAAATCCATGCATACTATCGTTAACCAAAGAAATTGTGGACACATAAAAATTCCATGAAATACAAAAATTTGGTTATAAAACACAACAAACCCTAAAGTTGAACTTAGTTAACACATATTTTATGAGAATAAAATAGACTTTAAGCTATTAATTTCATGAAAGTACATTTTGTTTATGGTTAAATGTATTCATACTATTATTTCATTAGGTAAAATCTTGTAGAGAATAACATATATATACCTCTAGAAACAAGAGAGTTAATTTCTGACATTCACATTCCCCAGCTGCTTTGAAGCAGATATGGAAACGTCTCATTTCAGTCACTTGTAATCCTGAGTATGAGAGTTTGCGGCGAATACGAAACAAAATTATGATCATCTTCACCTAGCCTTAAAAGTAGAGTAAATAAAATAACTATAACCTTCTCAAATGTGTTGTCCAGCGCCGGCTGCTACTTCACACTAGCTGCAAGATCAACCGGACCGTTCAATACCTGCATTTGAAGGCCCTACACTTCTCAGCTGCTCAAAACAGTGGTTTGCCACGACGAGAACCTCCGCACCTGCTGCGAGTTGTCCCATAGCCACTGGACTCTTCCGAAAATGAATAACTCCCCTTTTATGAGTAGCCCACACCTTAAAAACGAACTCAGGTGGGAAAATCCCGCCGGCTTTCTACCGCTAGTAGAGCTTTCGCCGTCAAGGGTCGGTCAGTACTCGCCATCGCCCCTGTTCAGGAATCATAAACATAATCCCCCGTCCAACGGAACGTGGGGAAATGGCCAATGGTAAGCCTTTATCCCACACACGAGGTGAGAACGACCACTTAACAACCACGTCATATTGGCTGCCACAGCGAACTGTCTTTTTGCCTGTAGCACACTTGTTCCCAGCTTTTAAACACTGGCTGGCAGGGTGCAAGCGTTGGTTCTCTATAAAATAAGTATTGAAATTTGTGTGTTCTATGAAATCGACGTACAAATATTAACGAGTAATTTATATTAATTATTTATTTGTATAGAGTGACGGCGACTTGCTTGTCAAAATGAGGGGGGCTGGGGGGGCCGGGACAAGGATTTGGCATTTGATACAAGTCAACAATCAGTGCCGATTCTCTAATATCTTTATATTTTTATTTCCATCTATACGAATTACACTAACAAAATAAGGAATTACTAGATAAAAAATTTGTAATTTCACAAAATATTTTATGTCTGAATCCTAAAACTCATTCGTGACATATGGTTATATGGCAACATTAAATTTTATCATTAAAGGTGACAAAAAATTTTGCTTCCAATTTCCAATTCAATTGTTAAAATATAAATTTAATTAAAATAAATAATAATAAGACATTAAAATTCATGGAACTTAAATAATGAGGCGCCTTTGTTTTATTACACTGTAAACTTTTGTACATTCATCTAAATTTATTAGTATTTGTTCATTGGCCATCAATGCCAGATGTCATAAACTTTCATGTTATTTTGTTCCTGAAATAGTTTTTTATTCTTTTCAGGAAACTGAATGATCGTTTTGCTGAAATTGTAGAAACTGTAGATGATAAATACAATTTTACAGCACAAAAAGCTTCGTCGAACTCGAACTCCTCGTTGTGCTGGTATAGTCACGTTTAAAGTAAGCACTAAGTTACAGTTTTCATGTAGCATAGCAGTGTCAGTGGTTTTTTGAAGAGGAGTTACTTTATGCTATAAATAACACTATCAGGAAATGAGTAGTATGCTGTTTTTAATCAGAGGCCACGAGGTGAACTAACCGCTGGATGAATATCTCCTCTGCCAATTTTCTGTGGAATTTTTTACTAATCCTGTAAATATATTTTTTTTTCACAAAGTAATTTTACATCATATTTATTTTCATTTGCGAAGATCTGCAATAGTTGTTACAATTCGCTTGTAACATCAACAACTTCAAGAATTGAAATATGGTTATTCTGAATGTATCTTGAAATAATGCTTGTCTTTTCAAACACTTAATTCATAATATTCAGACCAACTTAAAACCAAATTTTTTTTATACAAAATATTTACCCATTAGCCTCACTAAAAACCCTTGGGCCACTCGCTTTAATTTATTCTAGAGTTTCTATTATTTCTGGCTAATTGTGTTGAACAGCTTAGAGGCTTTCATATATTCTGCTAAACCTAGTGTCACTCAATGCCTTGCGAGACAAGTTTGTTCTAGATCATCCTGTTGTTTTACTTTCGTCGACAGCCCCTTCCTTTTTCTTTGTAAATATAGCGTGGCATTTTGGCGAGGCGTCAATGAAACAATGCCGTTTCTGAACAGTACTGAAAATATTGTGAACCGTGGAAATACTCTTTGATAAACCCAGAAGAGAAAGATTTATAGAATGCATTTAAGAGTGCACATAGATTTCTTGCGGATTGTTTCTTTTCGTTTTGCTACCACATTTTTATATACTCCTTACCAACGTTTACTTGTCCCGTCATAGCATCGGGCTACTATATCAGAAGCCTCTAAACCTACTTCGTGCATCACATACAAACGTAGGCGATATAATGACGGAGACCAGTAAGGTCTGTCTTGTAAAAACCAAGAAATATTTCTTCGATTTTTAATCCATGTGTTATATATCTCAGTACAATAGTTAGTTGTTCATGATTTGCTAAATATGGAGTTTCATCCTCGATTACAGAAAAATACATGCTTATCTTAACACTTTAAATTATGCTGGCTTTTATTTGACTGGCTAACATTTCCAGCATCTCATTTTGTACATCGTGATGCACAACATTAATATACTTTTGTAACCCTAAAAACATATTATTCAAAAGTGGATCATCTGACGACCGCAGTTACAACAATTATATAAAGTTACTCCGACTATCTCAGGATTCCACTTCCATATCGCCTCTTAATGCTAAACCTTGTCTAATAAGAAGCAGTTATGTTTCAAACAGGATCTTAAAGTACTAACGTTTTCTATTCACTTTTTCTTTGTGGTGAGAAGAAATCTTCTCTGTTACACGTTCTGCAGACTTTAAACCTAATCGCAAGCATTGCAATGGGCTCAGATGAGAGTCAGTGCGTTCATGTTATTGAAAAGGTTGATTTGCCTTTTTACCGTTATTAAAACCGTTATTAACAAATGTTTCACTACAAATACGAAAACTGCCACAAGATCGACATGTTAATCAAAATGCTTTGTCTCTAGAGATATTATATCCAAGCAACTTAAATTGTGAGTACAATGCATTTCTAAATCTTTGTCTTTTAGTGGAGCGGAGACATCAAGGTCTTCAGAGACGATGAGGGTGAAGTGAAGTGAGCATGGAGCAGCGCCGGAATGCAAGGGTGGATGAATTGGAAGATCCCCGAGAAAACCTGCCGACCAGCGGCATCGTCCAGCACGATTCCCACATGCCGGGAATCGAAACCAGTTTGCTTGGGTGGGAGGTGGGCAGTCTAACCACTACACCACAGAAGCCCCTTCTTCCTTTTGTCCATTAGAATTGTGCCAGAGCAGGCTGTAATGACCGTTCTTAAGAAATTTAAAGGGCAACATATTTGCCACAAAATGGATCTCGTATGTGGATGTTAGGCTGAAAGAAAATGCATTTAACGTTTTTTCTGCCACTTTCTTCATTTTGCTCACTCGCGAACGAAAGCACTTTCACATTTACAACTGCGCAGACACAAGTGACTAGGAATGTAAAAATTATTGTTAATTCAATAGGAAAATAAGAAAATGATGTATCCGTGAAAAAACGCGAAATTACAGCAAAATCTCGAAATTACAGGAAATGCCACATTAAAAAGAAATAAACTAATTTTATATTCACAGTTTTAATAAAAAATTTATGTGTCCTCAAGAAATTCAAATTACAGAATTTGTTGTCTGTAACATTTTAAGTTTTTGCTGTCATTTTACGTTCTTATGTTGATAGTGTATTTGCGACATGTTTATATTTTCGGGCTTGAAATAATGCTGTAGTCAAATGCATTGAAGTTTCGCCCCGCTATTTAGTTGCTCTTTAAGTTAAGATGTGCAATAAAAGTTTATTTGATAGTATAAAATATTTCTTAGGTTTAAAAAGCTGAACTAAAATATTTAATGCAAAAAGAGAAACAAGGGNGAAACCACTGTCTTTGTGTAATATACGGTTCTTGCGATGTTTTCGCAAAACTACTGAAATCAGGATATAGTCTAATGAATAATTTAAAATACTGACATAAACAAAAACACAATACAATTTGATGTTCGCTTTGCGAAGCAAATGATTCCATGGACTCGTCAGTAGATGAAAATTTTTTTTCTAGGAACGCGTAAAGGGTTTATATATTATGGGATATTTCCGGAAAGATCTACTTATGATCAACCTACGATATTTTTCATTTTTAATTTTTAATTTATTAAAATTTTTATTTTTTAATTATTTTTAATTATTTTTCTAGGAACGCGTAAAGGGTTTAAATATTATGGGACATTTTCGGAAAGGTCTACTTATGTTCGAGCTATGATATTTATATAGCTAATAAATGAGTTTTAAATCTTGACTTAAGGGTGTTGTCGGACTGTACGAACTGACGGATACTTTCCCCACAAATGTATAACTACGAATACATGCGCCATAGAATGTATACAATTTCCAAGACTTAGTTTCTACGGGCGCATACGCAATATTTACAAATTCAGGAAAACAAATCTGTAAGAAGATTGCAGTTATCATAATGTTGTGAATCAGATCTCCTGATAATTACAGTTAAGTTGTAAACAGACCAAATGGTACTTACTGTT